>VZTD01001756.1:338573-546491 GCA_013397725.1 Rhagologus leucostigma
ACAGTTGTGGGGAAAGCTGTAAGTCGAGGGAAGGGACTCACACATGCCAAGAGAAAACCACCCCGGGTGGCTGTTGTGCTGTGACTTTGAAAAAGTTCCATAGCATGGGCAAAAGAGACTCCTCTCCCTAAGTGAACTGATGAAAGACTATTACAGAAGTGGTAAACTGACTGAAATAATCCTAAGTTTGCGTCTTTATGTTGTAAGTGGGAGGAGGGGGGAGGATGAGGGGAGGAGAAGTGTTCTGAAGGTTTATTCTGACCCTTAATATCCTTTTTTCTTTTAGTTCTGCTAATAAACTTCTTTATATTCTTTAAGTTTAGAGCCTGCTTTGTATTCCTCCTGATTCTTATCTCACAGAAGGTAAGAATGCGAACAAACCCACTACAGCCTTTAAAAGTAGAGTCCTGCGAAGAGCAATGATTCTTGAAAAACTGACTTTCCAAGTCCTTCCCTGGCCAGCTGATATCTCTACAGCTACAGAATCACTTTATAATTGCCTCTGACCATTCACTTATGAGTGTTTATTCGCCTGCCAAGACGAGGAAGCAGAGGGTCACTTGAGATCTACTGGTTACTTATACAATAAATCCATTTTATTTTGAACTATTATGAAGTACTTGAGGGAAGAGCATTTGCTGGATTTTTCTGCTAGGACGAACCACTGCGAAGGTATAAACAATGGTGACATTACATTGTCAGCATGAGTTTTCACTGTTCATCATTTATTGAGGGGAATGGGGAGTGAGTCACACCTGCCACAGCCATTGCCTCAGCAGGATTTGCAAAGTAAGGTTAGAATCAGACCAGGGAACACTGTTTAGGAGCCTTCTATTGGCAGTGTGGGCTTTCCGGATTATTATTTTCTTGTTGTCATTTTGCTTCATGTCATTTCCTCTTTCACCCTCAATTTACTTCTGTTTTGTGAAATTTTTGAGCTCTGAGGAATGAATGCATGAGTTTTGCTGTTATATGATTGAGGTGGAAGAATGGCCTCCTGAGAGCTTGAGCTGCCAACAAGAGGGATTTCAGTGCTGAAAACTCTGAACTCCAGAGCTGTTTGCTACAGCAAAGCAGAAACATAAGTCATCTAAACCTTGTAACATTCACCCATGGATGGAAATGAATAATAACCCTCTTATCTTGTACAAGAGAGAACAGAGGACCAACAAAAGTGGTGGGGTATTTTTTTGCACTGATTGAACTTCAAAGAGGTGCAGAAAATTGGATTACAGATTTCTAGATTCCCTGATCTCATGATTCATCTGCTGGACTGTCTGAATCTCTCTGCCCAAGTCACTTAATTTTCTTTTCAGTCAGCCTTCTCATTTCAGTGAGACAAATTCTACACTGCCAACTGACCACCGGCAGCTGTTCCTTTTCTATACCTGTGCTTCTGGCAATACTTTAGCCCAATATAATGGTCAACTCAAGAGATTCTGGAGTGTTTGGAAACCATGCTGGGCTCTTTAAATATTACAACGGTAGAAGTCTGGGTTTTGATGCTTTTTGGCAAAAAAAATAGGTCTTCCATAGTATATTCTTCTGCATTCTTGCCAGGAAACAACTAGCTGACATACAACAAAAAAAAATCACAGCTAGACCTGACACAAAAGGTCATTAAATCAATCTGGGTTTCTTGGATTCAGTAGCAACAATGTCATCTCTATGTCATGAAAAGTAACTTCTCGAGAATCATAGAATCACTGAAGGGTTTGGGTTGGAGGAGACCTTAAAGAGCATTTAGTTCCAAACCCTTGCCATGCGCTGGGACACCTTCCACTAGACCAAGCTGATCAGAGCCCCAGCCAACCTGTCCATGACCACTTCCAGGGATGGGACAGCCACAACTTCTTTGAGAATCTTATCTGCTTTTAGTGAAATAACTTTCCATAAAATCATAGAATGGTTTAGGTTGGAAGACGCCTTTGAAAGTCGTCTAGTCCAAACCCCCTGCCATAGGCAGGGGCGCTTGTTAAAGGATCCCCAGGTTTTGCTGAGGGGTTGCTTTACAAAGAAGCTGGATAGGCTTGGCCATTGTTGTGGTGAGGAAGGAGGGAGCTACCACTCCCTGATGCAATGAAAAAGAAAACCTGCAGCACACTGATGTCAAAGCCAAGAACCTATAAGTAACTCCTCACACTCTGAACAGATGGGCAAAAGAAGACATATAACAAGCAAAAATGCCACATCTCAAAAAACATTCCTGTGTGGGTGTCCTTCTCAGCCCTCTTCAAAAATACGGTCGAAAACTTGTGTACAAACAGTACCTTCCACCTCATCTCTATCCCCCTGTGTGCTTTTTTCTCTGAGGAGCTGTGGACAGCTGGGAGGAGCGACATCCTCTGTCTGCAGAGCTTGTTACCTTGAGACTGCCAGACTGAAGTCTTGGCTACACACAGGACTGCATATGTTTGGCTAAACCTGTTTTGAACAATTTAGTTCACAGCCATGAAGGCTGTGTGATGCTTTTATTCTGATTCGACTGTGCTTTTATCAGATTTCAGTATGCTGGAACCAGGTGAAATTAAGCAGAGTTAGACCATTCCCATATCAAAGTTAGTATCCACCCCCCTATAGGATTTAAGCTGGATGCCGTGATATATAATGTCAATGTCTAAACCACCATTTGTATATCCTTGAGCTGTATGCTAGTTTTGCTGCCTTTTTATAGATACATACTGCAACACTTATAGGGCTTTTTTTTAACGCCAAGAAAGCCTCAGTGAACTGAACGTTAGTGAATCCTGCCCAGGTTGGGAGGGACCAAGCACTGTTGGTAAGAAGGAGCAGTGGGTAAATGGCTATAAAAGTAATGAGTGGATTTATTCCATTGCCCTCTGGACATGTGCCCACCACTAAACGCCTCTGGTTCAGCATTCTTCCCAGCCGTGTCAATTTGAAGAACCATGACATGACTAGCTGAGGGTGAGACATACTTAATTCCAGAAGCAAGCCCTCAGGATGTGTTTCAGAACTGGAGAGGAGAGCAATCTCCAGTGTGACTAAACAAGCTGCTTTCAAAAAGCCCCCTTTAAAAAGCCAGTGGAGAAGAAGCAGTCTCACCCCTGGGATTTGTAAGGGTGGCATCAGTGCCTTTGCCTCCATCTCCGCAGCGGGTATCATCGAACGGGAGGCACTGATCCCCAGTTCCAGCCAAGACCTCCGAGTTCTTCACAATGTCTTTCACCGATGTGGTTGACTTGATTTTATAGATACGTCGGCTGTTGGTGTCAGAGAGGTAGATGGAGCCAGTGATCGGATCTGTGGTCAAGTAATACTTATGAGCTGGGCTGTGGCTGAAAAACAAGGGTATGACATTATTAATTTTTTGGATGATGTGTTTCCTTAAGTCAACAGGCAACGCAAGCACTTTAGAGAATAAAAACGCACAGGGCAGAAAGACTGGGAAAGTGAAGGAGTGCTGTATTGGACAAGGTTAGTACATGGTGTGTTACAGCACAGGATCCCAAGCTGTATCCATTAGCAACCGCTGTGCCTGGGGGGCTCTCTGGCATGGAGGGAAGCAACCAAAGGAAAGGGCTCTCTGGTCTGAGCCAAAACCATGCCAGGAACTACTACAGGTTGAGTCCCAGTGCCTGTGTTTGCCTTATTTACTTGTTATAGACATAGTCCTGAAACCGGTGTTCGTGCAGTGCCAGGAAGTGAAGGGAAAACACAGGACAGTAGGGAAATAAAACAAATAATAATGAAAAAAATCTGCCCTCCCAACAAAGGACTAATACAAACTCCAAAAGGAGACTCCCTGTATAAAGCACTTGAAGATACACTCTGCAAGATCACTGCATCAAGGCTCATCTGGCACTCTTGCTGACTCCAGCAAAGACTCCAAAGTCCTGTCCTGCCCTCAGGGAGATTAAGGGAATCCTGCCACTGAATTCAGCTGGACCTCAATGATGAGAGAAACAAAATAATTCCTTGAGTGGCACATTTGCCCCAAGTAAAGCATGAACTGGTACTAGGCTGAGGAACCTGAACATCAGTCCCCCGTTAAACACTCTGCTCACTGTTTCCTTGGACACAAGAAAGGGTGGCTGAGAAAATGGGATGAGCAGACAGAATGATAATATTTTCAGCTCCATGACTGCAACATTAAATGAGCCCAAGACTGAAAAATTAATAAACTAGAATCCACTTTATGGAAAGCACCCAATAGGACTGGCCAGAAAAAAAACAACCAGATGGGTTTGGACAAAATTTAAACAATTGTCTTGCAAGAACTTTATCTATATTTTAATATAGATACTAAAGTTATTAACATCTTTTATTAAAATTGTTTACTACTAGTGTGCATTGAGCTGCATCTCTTCTAAGCCTAAAACCAACAGATTAGACTTTTAACACCTGTCCTGAACACAGTTTTTTTCATTCTAAGAAAGGCTAAGTAGTAATTAGAAGAAGTATGAAAGTATCTACTTTTCTCTAGAACACCTTCAAGCTGTCCAAACTCATCAAGTCCAAAGAATTCATAATAAAAATCTAGGGCACAGTTCACAATTTTGCACTTAATGGAACTGTTCCAGGAGAAGCTGGCTAGAAAATTGAGTGTCGATCACAGTTGACTCTCTTCCTCATAACAAGAAAATTCCTCTCAACCTTTATGTTAGGAAAATTACCCCCTCTTCAGACACATAAAAATTACTGAGTTATTCTCTTCTTTAAAAAGCAGTAAATTGGTTCTTCATTCAAATTATTTGATAATATGGGGGTGGGGGAAAAGCACCTTTCTGATTTACTCTGGAATATCACTTGTGATTTATCCTATTAAAGTCTGAACAGATTTCATCTCCAAAAATGACACTGATTCTTGCTAAATAAAATGCTCTGACCTTCAAGACAGCTCCAGCCTGACAGTTCAGTCTCCATCTGTATTCCTTCCCAATGACAGCAGGCTGGGAGGGTATTATTTCATTTACCTGCATGTCACTCACACTAAGCATGTGGCTTCAACCCTAGTGGAAGAAGTTCCCTGTGGGAATCCATCATCCATTTTGATCAGAGCCTTGCATTTTCTGCTGACTGTCCTAACAAAGCCCTGCTGAATGTCAGTCAGCTTTTGAGCTGTTCATAATCTCTATTTTGCATGGGAGGTGGACCAGAGGAGGACAGTTTTATGGCACTTTGCAATCCTTTACCATCTTTGACTTGCAAGCACAGGTAACTTTCCCTGAATTTTAGAACAGGCTATTTGCAGGTTGGCAAAGGCAAAGGACTTACTCAGAGATGGACAAAAATGGGGACAGAGAGAAATTCCTGCTCCCCTCTCCCAGCACTATTGTTTTGATTTATTTTTAGATTTCACAGCCTCACTCTGGTGGATTTTATTATTGATTACAATCTTCTGCAAAAAAGAGAGCTCTTAAAACAATTTTCTATTCCCATCTCTTGAACAGAATAGATGCTGAAACAATCTGTTAAAAATGGTCAAGCTGGAATTTACCCCCCTGGCCCCTGCCAACTGTTTTCAACATTGCAGGGAGTTGGTATCATGCTCTGCCCTGGCATGAACTGCACAGTGTTATACACTGGAGCTTTTTTTTGTCACTTTGAGATCCTTCAGAGTGAAAGACGCTTAAATAAACCTATGTTGGTCATGTAAAATGTCCCAAACTGCTTCCCTTTATCTGTAATAGTGCATGAGCAGTGGAGCCAAGAACACTGGGGCTTCACTTTTTATTTAAAGCCACAATCAATAGGCAAATCCAAGTGGTAAATTGGACTGAGCTGAACAGCAATTGAAATAAATCTGCCTGGGGTGAAGCAGAGAAGACTTTTTTCCCCCTTTCATACCCTCTCATTTCTCAGTTAGATAATGGTCCAAAACAAAAGACAGGACTTTTTACTGTTCAAAAGACTTAATCGGCTATATTATTTGTAGTCTTAGAATATTTATCCCCCATATTGACACTGGCACTAGAAAATGACTGTGGAGGAAGAGCTGATTTCCCAGAGTGTTCCTTGAGCTCTTACAATTTTTTAGAAGAAAACCTGAGCATTGCATTGCTATTTTAAACCCCCTGAAGCAATAACCCTGAAGTTGCAGTGATGGGATGGGCTGGTCCCCAGCCAAGAACTGACACTTTGATGGGTATTAGTGGGCATGATGGTGTAGTCACTGGGAATGAGCACAGTTTCACGGTTCTGCAAGCCAAAGTGAAATGGAGGTGATACTGCTTTCTTGTATGCTTGTGACACAGTGATGTGCTGGGAAAGCACAGGGAAATCTTCCAAGTCCTCAGTGATCCCACTTGTTTGGGGTTGTGTATAGTGTCTTCCATACATCTGTCTTCTCCCCTTCCTTTTACCATTCTCATTGTTTGGACAAGATAGTGCCAGTACCATTTAGGGAGCTCTGCAGTTGTGTTAAGGGATTCAAACTCCATTTTAAAGTATTTGTGTTTACATGATTCCTTACACACAGGCATAGGGAAAAATGGGATATAAAGCTGGGTGAGCTGGCAGAGGTATGATGCTTGGATTGTGGATTGCTTCAGTTTGTACTGTGATATATAGGCAGGCTTTGAGCAAAGGCTGATATTATCGCTTTGGGCCCAGAGCCCATGTTTCGGAGGAGTCCTAGGAAGAACCTCCTGCTCCAGAGTGGGAAGCCAGTCTCTAGGGAATAGAGATGAGAAAAGGGAGATGGTCCCTGTTTTCAGCAGGGTCCCTACAAAAATCAGCACAGCAGATTGCACCTTTTTACTGGCCTCTGTAAAATGCCAAGGGATTCATATCACCAAGCTTTACATGGTTACGAAGTGGATGCTTACATCAGAGCTGGCTGCCTTACCTCCCTTTACAAGCAGTGGAGAGAAACATTATCTTTTGGGGTAGGACTGATCTGACTATTTTTAACCTTTATCTCACAAGATGAACTGTATCTTAGTTTCTCAAATGCAAGGGCATCTACCACCTCCTCAAAGGACAACTTCAGTTACTGGTAACTGTACAGCTCTGGCTCCCACTGTGCTGTCACACCATCAAAATTAGTCACCCTCAACCACTGAACTGGATAAACCCCTGAGGCTTCTTTGGATCTGATGTCTCTGTTTAAGGACACAAAATCACCTCTTCTTTTGTGCCAGCTACCCACTTCCCCTCTGAGCTTTGCTGGTCACGTACATTTGGTGGTGACTAAAGAACTACCAAATCCCTGCAGCCAAGAGGTTTTTGTTCACTGGGGCTGTGCTTCCATGGGTCCATGCTAAGCACCCTGCAGCTCAGAACCAGAGGATCTAATTGTAGCTTGTATGAGGTACTGGTCTTTTTTCCCTGGGTGACACTCAACAAATTAACACCTAAGGAGGCCACACAGTGCAGTGAGCTGAATTTACACTTGGCCTTTTAGTGTTTGCAGTTTGTGTGTGATGCCCAAAGCTCTTCTAGTGTGACAAGCTGGACAATAAAACTTTATAACAGTGCCATAAGCCAAGCCAGAGATTGCAAAGGGCTTTTTATCTCATCCTAGGGCTGTTTGCTGAGATACCTCTCTTTGTCACTAATTGTAGACTTCTCCCTACAGCATGGATGAAAACAAGAAAGGAAGAATAAATTTAAGTGTGGCCACTTTTTGTATATTTACAAGACAAATGCCTCATTGCCTTCCATGTTCCCAGAGAAGGCATCTCGATTTGGTGATGCTTTTTGGCTTAGCTAACATCCCTCATTTAGGCTGTTGCAGAGTTGGACCTTGGCTATGCACACAGAGCTGTAAAGCCGAGCCTCTTAGTGGATAGCTCCAGAACCTCCAGAGATCAAGCTCACCAAAGGCTACATACTGGGGAGGAATCCCTTCCCCTGAACTGAGGCAGCTTTAGCATACGGATTTCAGCTTTTCCAAACCACTAATATTCAGTCCTGTGGATCTCACCCTTTGAACTGTTGCTGGTCACTGGTGTCAAGCTTAGGACCTTCAAAACACTGGAGCTTTAGCTGAGACTACACCCACTAATTTCCCTGAGGGTCAGGAGCAAAGAGGCTTCCTAGCAAGAAGTATTAAAGCAAATGTCACAGAACAGGCACTAATGGATGGGTGACTCCCTCAGCGTAGTCACAGATGGGAGTATTTGATCTGGAGCTCCTCACCTGCTTCCTCCCTCCCCGATTGCCTTTGGGCTGCACTGAAGCAGGCATGTCTCGGATTTCTTTCACTTCATTTCTTAGTTTTCAGGAACTGCCTAAAGGCTGAAGCCCTGCCAACTTTGTAAGGCTCTGGTGGCATCTGCTGCATTTGTGGCCAAGCCCATAGATCTTCCTCCAGTTACTGCTTTCATACACAAAACCTCTTCTCGTAACACATATGCAGTTCCTGCCCTTCACTGTCAAAGCAGATGCACTTTAGTGGCTGTGTATTTCTTGGGCATTAAGGATACAACCCGGCTGTTCCACAGAGAAATGAAATTTTCTATAGCCTTCAAATGATGTGAAAGAGGAGCTGGGGGGCTGGAACTCAGCCTGATGAGGACAATCACTGAAAAGGTCTTGAGTACCAGCCTCCTAGCCCTGCTAATAGATGCTTTGGGCCAGTCCATTATACTGTGAAGCTCAGCCCTTCATTATTGTTCTAGCGATAGGATAAAAAATCAGTTTCTACTCCATTTCATTTCCAGGCACGCAGATAAAAGGAACATTTCTGGTTTACCATAGCCTCAATGAAGCCAAAGAAATAATAAATGAAAAGCATGTAGCAAGAAAAATCCCCAATCCCAAATGCAAAAGAAAACTAAACAAGCACACACAAAAATCCCAACTCCACACAGTCTAAGATTCTGATTTAGAAAAGCAACCAGGGAGAAGGATGGGAAACTTGTCAGATTCAGAGAAGTCCTTGCAAACACAGGCAGTGACAGGATGTTGACATCTTCTGGAATGCAACTGATTGGATCAAACCCACTGACACTCCAGTGAACCCAAGTGACAAATATTCTTAGTGACAAAGCTCCAATTTAAGAGTCTCTCTTTCATCTTGTTTTCTTGTCATTACTCTTCTATTGCATTTCCTGGCTAAAGTTCTGAGTTGCACTACCTCCTATCTGAGCCTGACAGACTTTCACGTGTCAAAGCTCTCTAAGAAAGCTCAGACTGAAAAAAGTTACAAAAACTAACTTCCCTGGGTGGGTGATGCTTGGGGACATATGGATCTTCATTATGACTGTTAAACCCCCCAAACTCAAATGGAAGGCTTTTCACTGTAGAGAATTATTTTTCCATCCTAGTTGTTCCAGTGATCCATATCCTGATGCTGTTCCCATTCTACTTTCTTGGTTAATTCCCACCCATTTTCCTTCCCCCCTCCTCCTCCTGTTACTCTGCTTCTCCTGCCTGTACTTCCCCTGTCTCCAGCTGTAACAGCTCATGCAGAAGCTTGCATGGCTCACATTGTGATTAATGGCTCCCAGTTCTGATGACTGATTGCCTATGCCAGTTTTAATCACGCCAGCTTCATTTGCTATTGAATCATCTGGAAATGGCACTTGTGGCTCACTGTGTAACAACATGCAACAAGACAGGGAGCAGCATAAGAATTCTCCACTGGTTGGCTTACCTATGTCTGAAATCTTTATTTCTGACAGAAGACAGGAAAGCAGGGAATAGAAGAAAGAATGAGGTGTTAGCAGCTCAGTTCGATGCATTATTAGCAGATTGAAAACTTGACAGTAACTGTATCATACAATGCAATAATAAATAAAGACTTAGCTGGAATGACAGTGATGTATTTTATATTGGATATTACTTGGCAGTGAGCTCACTTATGTACTGCTGCATATCACAAAGGAAGTGTGATCTCACCTGCTTGGAGTTATTCACTCACACAAGAGATAGGACCATCAGACTTTATCAGTCAGTGCAGCACTGAGCTAAACAGATGTAGATGCAGATATCTTTACAGTTTTTTTCACCCTCAGTCAAAGCAACACCTTATGATTTACAAAGGTAACTTAAGAGCTGCACAGTTACAGGTGGCAGTTCATTGCTGTAACCTCGTGAACTCCAGCCCAAAGGACTGAAATTATGCGGAGCTGGACATTTTTCATACGTCTAAGTTACACACCCAGCTGCAGCTCTCTGTGACCCACAATCCATTTGCTTTCCAGAACACTACACTCTGAAGCCACCCCTGCAAACAAACCTTGGAGCCAAATAGTGAGGGTGTTAATCTCAAAGGAGATGCTGATTTGAGAAGACACAAGCAAACTCCATTTAGTCCAAAAGCAATGGCTTTCCTCTACAGCTTTTAGCCGGCCGACATCTGAACCCACTTACTTTACAGCACACCAGAGTGAAGAAATGTTTATTAGATCCAGTAACCTGAGTGTTTGCACAGATGAAGCAGCTATCGTTGCAGCAGATTTAACTCTGGAGTAAATTTAACTCTGTGGCTCTACACAACGGCCAGCAAGGCTACTCTGTCAAGGCTTCCAATTTTCTCCTCCCCAATGAGGAAATACTTTGCAAAATCTCTGATGGGTCTGGTATTTCCAGTGACAATGAAACAGGGATTGGGTTTTCAAAATTGTACTTTTGGGAATGAGATATTAATCCTGCTCTGTTGCAATGGGATTTGGACTCACCTAGGCCTCTTCTGGAAATCTCACCTTTGGTCATTAAAATAACTTTCTGGCACTGGAAGGATATCACACTCTAACAAGGACGAGGTCTGCAGGTTTATCCCAGCTTCCCACCTTACAAACACGAGAGATATTATGTTCTCATGTATCATGAAACTGAATAGAAAAAATGAGGTTCTTGCTTCATTACTTAAAAGGTGCCCCAGTCCTCTGAGGTGCACATACCAAGGCAGCTATTCTGTAAGTGCCAGCCTTCTGGTGGCTGTCTGGATTTTTTTTTCCATACACCATGATCTACAATGATGGTTCTGAGTGCCAAGAAAGACCTCTGGCAAGGTCTAATGACTGTGGCATGTTTGTGCACGAGGGACTAAGGGTATCTTGCACAAATTTTGCTGCGGTCCTTGTAGAAATGCAGTATTATATTTGTTCTCAGCAGCAAAAGATATTAAATCTGAGGAGGGAAGGTCCTACTTTTGGGAAGATTCTCACTTTTGGGACAGATCTTGAGAAGTAAATGGGAATACTGAACCTTCCTACCAGGCTATTCTCATCCTAGTTTCTCAGGACCTGAGTTCAGGCCTGTCAAGCACAGAAGACTCATTCAGGAATACTCCCTTAACTCTGTTTGACTTTCCTGGAGTGAGGCTTGTCTGGCCATGCAAAGCCCAGACCCAGGCCCCATTACTCTGAAGTGGGTAATTGTATTTGTTGTGGAAATTTTTAGATAGGAAAAATATCCCGAGTGAGGTCAATTTGAAATTTGGTTCAGTCACAATTTATTCCATTTCCTCAGAACTTGAGACAAATCATACTTTTCCCTCTGCTTCATTGTTTTTAATGGACGTTCCTGCCCCTTCCTCGTTATTTCTCCTGGTATATTTTTTTTCCTTTGCTTTTTGGGGTTAAAAGGAAACTCTCCACTTACTTCCAGATGCTCCATCTGCGTGCTCAGCCTGACACTGCTGTTCAGCTGGGAACTGAAGGGGGCTGATACAGTTGTCTCAGAAAAAACAACTAGAAAACTCCAGTCTGTGACTGCCTAGAGTGATCATCCTGTCTAAATTATGAGTGATTATTAGTCCTGATTAATGTCTACATATCATCATCAGTGCTGTGTCCTTCCAAGTTTAGGTTATCTCAGAGGCTGCTTGTTAATTTTCAGCATTCTCACTGGTTTCTGACTACAGGAAAAGGCAGACATCAGCACAGCTTGATTTAGCAGCACAGAAATGTGTCAATATTTTTGGCATGTGATTCAGTTCAGGAAGAACTTGCTAGGCCTGTGTTTCTCTGGTGTAAATCAAAGTCAGCAGAGTTGCAGAAGAAGCAAATCCAGACAGCTTTTTCTCTGTTTTGCTGCGTTGTTTGCTTTTTTTTAAGAGTTTTGCTCATTTTTCTTTTGGGTACATAGAATTTCTGCAGAACTTAAGAGCATTATTCTAACAGCCACATTCAGCACAGAGTACCTCAGCTCCAGTATGTTGGTGACATTGCCAGAGGGGAAGATCCTTCGGATGTAGTTGAAATCTCCAACATAAAGACTTCCATCAGACCCACATGTTAGGGCAACAGGAGCCAGGAGTTTGTTCCCATCTGCCAGACCATTGCAGCTTGGACAAGAAATGCTACGTCTGCGGCCGTTGCCCATAATGCTCCCAATTACAGGCGGCTGCTGGGAAATGAACTGGTTTTCCCCGTTTCCTTTATGCAAGATGCCTAGAGACAGAAAACAGTATTAAGGAAATTAAAGGGAGACAGGGAAACTGAGACCAAAGGCAGCACAAACTGGCAATGCTGAATGCCAGCTGGGGTATCTGTTAAGTAGCAAGGAGGTTTATCATCTTTCACAGTATTCTTTTGTGATAGTTTCAAATGAGGAGCCTCTTTTCTGAATTAAGTATTTTTTTAGACCCATTACATTTCCTGCAGAAGAAAGATATGTAGGGAGAACAAAACTGTCTTTACCTTTGAATGAAATACACTTTTCAGCATCTCATGAATTTTTACCTGCCCTGTCTGTTCCTCCATGCCCTGTAATTTGCAGTCTACCAGGTAAAAAAAAAGAAATTACATAGCTCATGGAAAAGTAAGGGGCAGGAAGACCATGGGACATTCTCTAGAGAAATGTTTCATCTGCAAAGTTTTAGAGAAGCTCTGCCTATTTTCCCTCTAAGTGTAGTGCTCTCGGCAGTGATGTGCGCTGAATTAGATGTTTGCTCCCATACCACTATTATCCAGAGTGACACAATGCTTCCACCTTTGAACATGTTCTGATCAGCTTTTAAGCCTCCCTGCTGCAGTTCTCAGCAGTCTTCAAGGACTCTGGAACTTTCCATTCTCCCTTAGGACCCATGAAGCCTCTTGTTTTGCAAGTACACTTGGCACATTGGAGGATGCCTTTGGGTGGATTTATGCTTAGTGACAGCTCCAATCTGAATAGGCTGCCCTTTGTTATTTTAGGAATATTTTCCTTGTTTATACCCTTCTTTCACTACACTACAAAGTTAGATAGGCTGACATTCAACTACTTCATGATGGCCAGCTTCTTCTACATTTGGCACACAAATTGCTTCTAAATGTAGGTTACTAGAAATAATTTGTTAGTAAAATACGCAAGAGAGCACATGTGTGGGTCAGGTTTCTTTCCTTTCCTCTTCTTGAATTCTTAGTGATAAGGAGCAACTTGCAATGCTGTATTATTCCTGTTATGTGTCACAGACAACCTACCACTTTGTATGTTGAGGGCATGGTGTTTGTCCAGGGACCATCCCCCAAGTTTGGAAGCATCGATTTCATAACCCTGAAGCACAGCCGTCCTCTTCTCCCACAGGATTAAGTCTGGACAGGATTCATACTCATAACCTACTGAAACTGGGAACAAGAGAGAAACAAAAGACTCATTAGATTAGTAACACAGAAATGCAGTGCCAGCACACACAGAGTCGCAACTGAGCAGGGGTAAGAGTATTTCTACAGGAAACTGCTAATGTAATTGAAAACATCATCATCATAATGCACAGTCCTAATATTTTTCGTCTTAGAAGTCTATTCTGCATTTTAAAAGGTCAGTGCCATTGTAGGTGTTGGGCAAATGTGCTAAAAATTTAGAAGACTGTTTTAATGACGCATTTAAAACAATGGATATTGAGATTGGGACTTGATCTCCGGGAGTCCCTTCCAACTCAGGATATTGTACGATTTGAGAGTGTAAATCACTGCTGGACTCTCAAATGGGAGAATTTTACTTCTATCTACTTTTTTTGATCAAAGAGTACATGTCAGGAACTTGATCTTAATCATGACCTTTCTTGGAAGGTAAAGACTTCCACAATTGATGCACGGGGCAGTGAGTCCCTCAGAGGCAGCAGTCTCAGCCAGGTTGACTTGTGGTCATGGTTAATGTCAAAAGTTTGCTTGCCGTGATGTCTAATCAGAGTCTTTCAGGAGTAACTCCACTGAACACATTGGAGTTGCTTAAAATTATGTCAGCAGAAGGAAAATCATGTTTTTGACAGAATAATCACTCCTTTATGATTTTCTCAGAAGAAGCAGGACCATTTTCATTGGTCTGCTTTTCTTCTTCTAATTTTTACAGCTGAAGCAGAGCAGAACTGCAAGTTTCACACAAATCATAAGCAATTACATAGATTTTTTTTTTTTACTAGATAGAAAAAAAAGTCTGATATTAAAAGTTTCCCAGCCTCTTTGAAAAGTGCTGAGCACCAAAAGAACTCAGGATTCCCCATCAAACATGGCCTTTTGCAGAATCAGATCGTATCAGAGGAAGATGTAAGTTAGGATATGAAAGGTCAATATTTTCTACTGTTCTGGAGGTGGGAATCATTGAAGGCATGAATGCTGATGTCCTCAGACCTGCTTGGGTACTCTGGAGCTGCAGAGTTGTTTCCTGGAGCACTCCAGGACCCACTGCTGATCTAGCGCATCTTCAAGAGCATGCAAGCAGAATCCTTCAGGATATGCTACCAGGACACATTTCTCAGTGTGGACTCTGAGCTGGGTAAGGCTCAGCAGGGTGTATCATCCAGCCTGCTTAAGGCAGCTGAGCCTGAGTGAGAGGAGGAAGGCACCTGTTCTTCCTCCCGGAAAACCAGGCATCCTGCAACTCCTCCAAATAGACTTATCTTCAATTGAGCTATGAGGCATCAGTGAACCATCCTTCTGTCAACAGGAGTTGTATTTGCTAATTTGGGACCTCTTCCATTTTGCTGGTATAATTTCCTGGCAGCCTGGAAGGCCTAGCCTAGACTCAGCTGAAGACCTGTAACTGGGTGTTGACAGATGGGAAGCAATCACTGCAGAACTGCATTACCTCTGCTCACTAAACATCCAGTATGGGATGGCATTCTTGAACGGGTAACGAAGGGGAAACTAAGATTAGACCAATCGTGAAGGTCAGGCACAAGGAGCAGTGGCAATCAGGACTTGGTCCTAGGGATTCCTTTCAAAGCAGTGTTGACAGTTTTTGGCTATAGGTGAGAAGCAGCCAAACACTTTTAGGCCCAGTTAATTCCTTCTGTATGAATATGATGGGAGCAGCTCAGGATGTACGTGCTGGGCCATGAGCCAGAGAACAGGTAAGTATTTGTACTCTGTCCTTGAAAGTGTCCAAGGTCAGGTCGGATGTGGCTCTGGGCAACCTGATCTAATGAATGGCATCCCTGCCCATGACAGAGGCATTGGAACTAAATGGTCTTAAATGTTCCCTTTCAACCCAAACCATTCTGTGACTCATCTGCTGGGGAATGTGTGCTGCAGCAAATCTGCAGGGACCAATACGTGTCTGCAGTCGGACCATACTGATCTAGGACAAGGTCTGTCATCGTCACTCAGCTGCTTCTGAAAGGAGACACAAACCCTGGGGTCACTTACCGAAGGCTTCTGAGAGCCCATACACCTTCTGGCTGTAGACATCTGTCTTGTCCCAGATAAAATAGTAGGACAGGTCTGGAGCTGCTGCAAACCACTTTCTGAAGAGGCGTCCCTCGACGGCCACCATGAGGTGGACTTTCATGAGGTTGAAGGGGATGGTGGGGTGGGTCATGCTGATCCGCAGCACTGATTTGTAGCCAGCTGTGCGACTGCTCAGGTAACTCACTTTTATTTTACTGCCGGAAACGTTAATCTCCTCTTGTAGAGCCTGTGGAAAAGCAATCCACGAGGTGTTAAATCAGCAGCGAGCAGACAGGAAAAGGCAGTGAAGCTGTAATTTATCAAACACACCTGTATAAAAGCTCTGGCAGACATGTCTAAAAAGGCACCTAGTAGGCATCAAGTATGAAATCATATACGTAACTCACAGGGTTATTTCTGGAAGCCAAGGGATGCCTCCCCCTTTCTCCACCTCTGTTACATGTGAGAACAGGAGAACAAAGTATCACTTTAAGTCAGTGTTTACAAAGGGTCTCACTCCTAAAAGGAGTTCCAGGACGCACGGAGAAAAGAGCCTGGGATCTCCGATAATTACGGCCCATCAGTTTAGCTTCCATTTTCTGTCTTTTATCATCATAGGTTTTAGAAGCCTCTAATTTTTGTCTCTTGGCTTCCTTTTCCCAGCAAAACATCATGCCCTACTTGTCCTTAAGAATGTTTCCTGCTCCTGATCATAACATGTAATTCTCTCCAAGAGATTGGTGAATCCTGCTTCCATCATCCCTCCTCTGACTTACCCATCTCTCCTTCTTTAAAACTGCTCCTCTCCTACCTCACCTCTGACCCTCTCTACCTGATCTACCATCTACCTCTATCCTTTTTTTTCTATCTGTGTTCTCACCCTTATTTTCGGACCTCATGTTTGTTCCTCCTTATTCTGGTACTTGCTTAAAACTCCTTTCCTTCTTACTTAAGTGATAAAGCTCTTGGCCTGACCTACCACCTACAACTCCTTTCCCTTCCCTTGCGTTTTTCCTTCTCTTTCTTTTCCAAACTCCTCTGTATTCTAAGTGAGTTGCTTCATTTTCTTCTCCAGCCACGAGTGTGGGTATTTCTGACTGCCTGGGACAGTTATCTCACAGGTACCCATTACAGTACAAAATTTAAGAAAAGACTAAAAAAACATCAGGGAAAGCTTTTTCTGCCCTTGTTCTGCTTTGAGAATAGAGAAGTCTCAATAAAGTTGGGATTTTCAGCTAATTTATCCGCTAAAGTATCACCAGATCTTAAAATTTATTTTTCCTTCCTTTTTTTTTTCTGGAGAAATGCTTGGAAAGTTTCTGGAAAGTGATACAAAGTATATCCCCAACACCATGCTGATCTTTCCATGCAAAATGCTGATAAAAAAATCTTAGGAGAAAAAAATTGACACTTTCAAGAAAACTTCACTCTTAGGTAAACACCAAGCTTGGACATTTTTAGCACAAGTCAGCAACCTTTGGCGAAGATTGAACAATGAAGGTAGAAGCTTATCAGTGAGCTGGAAAGCTTGGTCTGCTAATGGGGTGTGTTAAAAGGTCACAGCTGGCACAGTTTTCTCCTGTGCCACTTCTGAAGTTCTTCAGTGTGCTGGACCCTAAATGAGCATGGAAAATACCTCCCTAGCAATAACCATCTTTCTGAATATGAAGGTGGGGAAGCTTGAAGGCAGGTGAGTCAAGAGATCCACCCATCAGGAAGGGATCACATCTATCACGGAGTGATTCTTGGGGTGTCCTGTGCAGGGCCGGGAGTTGGACTCAATGATCCTTGTGGGTCCCTTCCCACTTAGGAGATTCTAGGATTCTATGATCCTTGTGCCTTCCAAGTTATGTCACTCCTATACCCAGCTCCTTCTGTGTGGGAGCAGCAAACTTCCCTGACATAGTGAGCTGCTCAACTCTTACAGGTTTTCTGGTTAGTGTTATCAAAAATGACAAATCTTGTAATCTGCCCCCAAAACCACCTCTTATGAGATGTTATCCAAGGCCCAACACTTTTTCAAGTGATAACTAAAAGGCTCTGGGTGTTGCAGCACTTGAAAACGGACACATCCAGCAGTTACAGTCCCATTCCACTGTGCTCATAAATATTTACCTTCTCTAATGCAGTCTTTTTAATTTACATATCTCAGTGCTTAGGAGGCTGAAATATGACGGAACTGGGAAAACCCAGGATTTTAAAAATACATTTTACGAGATCAGCAACAAGCTGGACAGGGACCAGGCTCAGCCAGAGAGGAGCTGAGCCAAACTGCAATAAAGGTGGTCCCTTGTATCAAATCTGTCTTCATATGTAACCCCATTAGGATAAAAACAGGCAAAAATAATTGTCATGGAGATACTATTCGGAAAGTCTGTTTCAGATCCCTGTCAAAAGTAATTATTTCTCTCTGTCATGATCTATCTCTGCTGTCTACCATTCCAAAGAAAAGGTCAGCCGAATGCTGCCAAGGCACTGAGCAGCACAAGGGGCTGTGTTTAAAGGTGTCTGCTTGAACAGAGGGTTCAAATAGTAATTCAGATGATTCAAAATATATTTGTAGTTTGTAAGTGCTGACAAACTAGCAACAAAACACGGCACTGGTAGGGGTGTGTATAATTCAGCAGGATATCAGTGGGAGAAAAGGGGGAAAACAAACTTTAAAATAATCTAAATGTGCTAAAAGTAACAAGAGTGGAATTGTGCCCTTATTTTTATTTGATAATTACTGTTTGGCCCAGACACATTCATATACTGTGACTGAAGGCCTTCTGAAAGACTCTTTAGACTTCATCCCAGATTAACCAATATCATCTGCTCTTTTAAAGAGGTCCAGCCATGAGGCTGGGCAGGCAGAAGAGCTGCTTCTTCAGGCTTACTGGGGATTTACACAGTGTAGCAATTTCCACTGCCATGTTCCCTTGGCTCTGTGGTGTTCATCTGTTCTTGTCCTAGTAGCAATTTTTCTACTCTTTGAATGAGACAAGGTAGGAAATCTTGTTTCTCTGTGCTGGGTTATACATGTCTCTTACAGCTGCTCTTCACTCTGCCAGCAGACAGGCAAGGAACAGTCAATGTCTTTTTATTTTTTTTGTAAGATGCTCAGAGGGAATTTTAAGAAGGAAAACCACTTAGAGTCTGATTCAGGGGCCTTAACATAGTCATCTAGACCTTTTGAGATGTTCTGTGGCATTCAAAACTTCTGCAAGGGCATGACAACTCTGACACGGACCTTTCTGACATCTCCACCTTTCTGAAGCTACAGCCGGAGGCCTGAAGGGACACTTCAGGGCATCCTGAATGGCCCCAAATCTGTCTATAGGCACCTGAATCAAATATTAAAAACGCACTACTGGGCTTTTTGAATGCATTCAGGTAGAGAGCACTGCATTTATTTCTGCATTTATTTGTTGGAGCTCATGAGGTTCTTATCTACCCACTTGTCAAAATCTCTTTCCCAGCCCTGCTATCTGCTTGTCGCCTCCTCCCAGCTATGTGCTCACACCTTTTATATTTAACATTTCCCTACTGAGAACTGTGTATTATAAAATACAGCTGCAGGAACTGACAGCTAGGTTATTTTTTTTGTATGTACATCCAGTATAGAAATGAAAAGTAGTCCATTTCTGAACTGACGTACAGTCAGGACTCTGCCACAAATCAGATTCTCTTGTAAACTCCTGCACCACAAACTCCGCTAACCTTTGGCTATCAATATTTGAGGTAGAACATTGATTTGCAGGTTTTAGCTCAAACATATGGCACACAGGAAGAGAACTGTGTTCATCGTGTATCAGATTCATTCTATCTCAACTTAGGAACCTAAGTTAGGTGTCTCCTCTGAACTGCTCTTTTAGGTCTTCCTACAGCTAACAGCAGATACAGACAGACTCTTTAGAAGGTTGGTGTTGCCTTGTAAACTTAAGTGTGGGATTCAATTCTAGTTTAAGGCATTAAATCCAGATGTCAACTTGAAAATATGCTCATGTGAGGTAGGCATGTAAACATCAATTTTAGTCAGTGGAATCTTAACTGATACCATCAGTGAGACCCAGAAAGCTTCAGGGTGGTCAGCTTAAGTGATGTGTAGGCTCCTCTGATGGTACTGATTAGATTTCTGTCAGCTTTAATGGGAGCTTGGACACTTGGCACATATCCAGACAACTGCATGTGAACCTCTTATTTAGGTGTCATAATCTCAAAATGAATCCTTCTTAGGTATTAGATTCCATATTTACAGGTGTCTAGTGTGATTTGGGATGTCCAAGTGATCTGCTGTTTACAAGGATTTGGAAGATATAATGCAGGACACTGACAGGGGGATCATTCTGGATTGGCAGTTGGAGGCCAAGCAGGATGTCATCAGGACATTTCAAATGGCACTAAGTATCTGTGATTAGGGTGGTAAAACACCGACACAGGTTGCCCAGAGAGATGGGAGATGCCCCATCCCTGGAAACATTCAAAGTCAGGTTGGATAGGGTTCTGAGAGGCCTGGTCTAGTGAAAGGTGTTTGTGGTACCAAATAATGACTGAGGTTATGATCATAGTTGCACTGTATCAGATATTTGCTTCTTTCACAGGCAGCACTGCCCATCACCTTTCACAGTGTTTGTTGGTTTAATAAAAAGATGTGGAAACCAAGATTCTGAACCAAGAATTTATAACATGATGGACTTTACAAGATACGGGACTTAATTAGTAATTATGCTGGGACAAACATGGTGACTGTAATTGGAAGTTAGTGTGAGAAAGGATTGGTCCAGAGGGAAAGGTAAAGAGACCACTAGCTTTATTTGTTGCTGGGTTTAGCACCTGGTTTATTAAAATTAGATGGTATAAAGTTACTTCTTTCCTCATTAACGGTACCGCAACCCCAACGGAGTCACGTCAGAAGCACACAATTTGTCTCTACACTTGTTATTATTTCCACCTTGGCAGATCATTGTCACTAAAAGCAATACTCAGGACATGCTGAATGCTGGCATCTAAAATCCAGGGAACAGCATCTCCAAGATAGCAAAGGTTGAATGCTGCTACATCCATATGTTTCAACAGAATGAGTATTTTTAAGGAAAATTGATAACTTGGTTCTTTGGATTATTCAGTTTAAAACACAACTTTCCATTTGACAAAATACTTTGAAGCCACAGCAGATCGTTAAGCTTCTTTATCTGACTCACACTTCCTCAAAAAAAAGGATAATGGGGATAAGAAATTAAAGGTAACCCTCTCACTCTGCTCATCTATTCCAAATGTCATGAAATGCAATAAAACTGAGGTGCTCTGCAGGCTGGCCCCTTCTCAGCCATCTGCTGGCTGACTGCATGTCTCAGCAGCTGTGCAGAGTGGGGGGGTGACTTCCAATCATGAGAAAGTTCACTCCAACACTCCACCACCGAGGTTCGTAGTGCCCAGTGGGTGGAATTTTCTCCTGAACAGAAGACAGGCGCTAGAGCCGAGGAAATACATCAGCCTGGTGCTGGGCATGTTGAATGCCAAAGAGCTGACCAAGGGCTTGTGAGTCACATAAGGGTCCCAGCTCACATGCTGTCAGTCACAAGTGCTTTGCCTCCATCTCTCAGGGATAAGGGAAAAGAAATCTGGTAAAGTGAGTGTCTGGGAGTGAGTGCTCCTGGCAAATGTCTGAAAAATGGTGTAACAAACAGGGAATGCTTCTTGTTAGGAAAGCAGGGGAATAGTTGCACTTGTGTTGCTCAAAGCTGTCAAAAGAAGCACAGAAAGGAGATGAGGGTGATCAGGCACTGGCAGAGGTTTCCCAGAGAAATTGTGGATGCCCCAATCCCAATTCAGTGCCAGGCTGGACAGGGCTCTGACCAACCCGGTCCAATGAAAGGTGTCCCTGCCTATGGCAGGAGGGGTGGAACTACATGATCTTTAAGGTCCCTTCCAACCCAAACCATTCTATGATTCTGTGAGTTACCGCCCCTCAGCTATGATGATTCATACCTGGATTTCAGGAACAATAGGACCTTTCTCTGAGCAGGAAGTTGCAAAAGCTGTCAGAGGAGATGGGGAGACCACAGGGTTGGGCCGGGCGAAGTTACTGAGGTCACAGCTCGGAATCTCATTCTCTTCGTGCCTCATGACTATGGTTTCCATCACAAAGAAGCGATCCCACGGCAACCACAGCGTGTGCTCCTGGGTGATGAAGGGAGCCCGCTCAAAGTGCAGGATAATGGAGATTCCACCAATGGTAACAAGATCAAAGCTGTTTTAAGAGATGGAATACAAAATTAGTGCACGCACTACCCCATCTGTTTGTAACAACTCCCTAGCAAGTACCCCAGAAAAATAACTGCAAGAAGTATCATCAGACTCATTTTATGAACCTAAAATCTGCAGCCCAAATAGGCTTTACCTGAGTAACAGCAAGTGTCGGAGGCAGGAGTCCAAGCTCAGCTTCTTTGTGTGTTGTCCTCATGTATATTTGAAACATATTTATCTTTGTTGGTGCTTTTCTAGCATCAACATATTTTGGCCATACATACTCATTTTCTTTTTTTTTTTTTTAAAGTATTTATTATCCAAACAAACACATGGATTGGATCAATTCACATGATGAAATAAACTATCTGGAAAGCGGTTTCTCTGACACATCCCCATATAAATTGTCTTGGCATCTCTGCTAACCTGACCAAAGCCTAATGCAACCCAGGCAACATGGAGAGCCCCAGGACTGAGCCTAGTCTACTAGAAATACATACAGTGCAGGCTGTCTGCATGCCACAGCACTCAGCAAGTCATCTTTTTTGACTCTTAAGCATTTAGAGCAGGGCAGATGAATCACTGCCTGTGGTCTCTGACTGCACCCTAAGCTACCTCCAGCCAAGTGGCTTTTCTGCCTGTGTTAGTGTTGGATAACAGACAGCCTTCCAGAGCTGTGTGAAAAAATGTTATCTTGATAAGGAAAATATTCCTCCTCTGGATGTAAAATGTTGGGATAAGGTTCTGGTGTTTTTCTTTTGTATTTAAACTTCACGTCTTGTCACAGATGGAGATTTTATCAAGTACCACGGGACATATCTACTATGTATAGACCCAAAAAAGAGGTGTTAAGTAAGAAAGGAAGGGATTTCAACAGAAATTGAAGACCTCTTGTTTTTGCTCCTTTGTGTTTTTCTCACTATCTCATTTGGTTGCAATGCCAAATATGTGCTTCAGGCACAGAAAGTTTTCTCATGCCTGCTTCTCACTTTCATGTTTGGTTCTGCTGTATGACACTCTTACTCAGAGTTTATGCACATGATCAGGCTCACTGGCTTCAGCAGAGCTGCTCATGTGCTTAAAGAGCTGTGAGTTTAAGTGCTTCTCTGCAAGAGAACTGGGATCTGAAACACTCTGATTGCCCAAAGCCAGATGCGATGCACCTTGTAAATACACGGTAAGAAAGAGGTGAAAAAAGTATTTTAAAATATTTCTTAAAATTAACTGTGAGGCTTTCAGATTGGGTGCAAAAATCCCAGAGGAGCAACAATGGGTACGAACTATTTCTAAAAAAACAGTCTTTGTCAAACAATTTTTTGGGGGAACCTTTTTTATTTCATGGCTGATGGACTGAGGTGCCATTTAGCCAATATAATTATGAAAAGAAGGTTATTCATGAAAGAACGTTGAATTGAGTCCATGGGAGGAAGTGGAAAGCACTTCAAAAAGCCAAAGCCATGTTTATTCTACCTCTCGAGTTGGGGCATCACGTTCCCAGACCTATGGAGCTTGGCTTGCAGCAGCCTGAGGAGTAACTTGCTGGTTCCTGCCAGCAAAGCTGCACAACGTTTGTACTCTGATGTGAATGTTTTTAACAGTCAATTAGCATTTGGCAAGTCCTTCAGCTGGGAGGGAGAAGCTTGCTCTGCATAGATCTGGGCACTGAATGGGCCACCAGGAGGAAAGAAATAAACATTACAAATGATGCTCAACAAGTTTTTAGGCAAGTTGGAAGAGGTTTTATTTGCAAACACCTCCGCCTCATCCCTTGAGCTTCACTAAGCCTGGATCAGGGATGGGAATCTGCTGGGGGTAAACGTCCTGGCTTCTCCTGCATCCCCAAAACAGGATGCAGAAGGGAAAGCACCACCTCCATGTCAGGCTCCAGCAGCTGTGAAAACAGAACCATGCAGTATTTTTTAGCAAGCGGTGTTGCTCACGAGCTGGTTTTTCCAGAGTCCCAGGGTGCAGTTTTCAAGTTACCTTGATGAACTGAACAAAAGGTAAACCCAAAACCAAACAGAAAAACCCAAACCAAAAACACCTTCCTCCCAGTTTCCCTCAGTGAAATTAAATTTAACAAAAGGAAAACTGTCCTGGGATTGAAGGAATGTGATAATTTTATTTCTGTTTTTGCTGCTGATCTCTGATGTATTTTTTATCACTCTGTAAAAATCATACTTGCTGTACAGTCATATTGTTGTTTTTCTTTAAAGACTCTGGAGAGACAAGCCAAAGGATGAAATTATCTATTTATCCAAAGCAGGCTCAAAAAATAAAAACCCCACAGGAAAGTGTAACCCTTTCTCATCTCTTTTCTCTGAAAGTTCATGTATTTGGTATTTCTGAGAAAGTCATGCCAAAGCTGCTGAATGTGATGTGGAAAAAGTCTGGAGACTTTCTTGCTGTTTTATTAACACTGTTCCTACAACTCAGGGATACTGAGGACTTGCAGCCTCTCTAAACTACCACTTTAATCAAATAAAGCTTTATTTAAAAATGTGGTTTATAATCCAGTACTGATACTTTGAACTGTCTGTTAACTTTGCTTTACAGAGAAATGCATACAACAGAGTAGTTTGAGAGCTGTCATTTTATATTCATGTCTTGTTATATAAACAAAGTCTCTGTTGCACTAATTAGGCTAAAAACACATGCAAGCCTTGAAGTTATAAAAGTTTTGCTCAGTCTAAGTAATGTGACTTAAACAGGACCAGGGTTTCACTATTTCAGGCTGTATCTGAGCAATGTAATAGGAGAGACCTGGAATAAAGTAAACCCCCTTACAGGGGTGAAAAATTTATTTCACTCTAATTCTAAAATTGAAATTTTACTTACTCATTTGGAAACTTCATCCTGCCAAAAAGAAACCCCAAAACCCCCAAACCTGGAGCAACAAAATCAGCTTAGGAACCAGTCTAGATAAACTGATGCAACTGTATCTTTAAATTCCCTTACTTTAAAACCCCAGTTATTTCCCTGCTATCAGTAAACTGATTTACTAAATCAATTTAAGGCAACTCAGTGCACATTTTCATGCACAGATATTCCTATGGTGAATATGCCAAATAATAAACCCGCTGAGTTTTATGCAGTTATCTCATGACCCCTGGAACAAGGTAACTGCTTGCATGCGTGCTTCCATTTATTCTCCAGACCAGAATGACACTGAAGATGGGAGAGATGATCCTGTGTGACCGTGCACTGCTCTGGGCTGGGAATGCATGCAGCCTGCTACTGTAAATTGGGAGAACCTGCTTTTTGCCTAAGAGCATCAATTTCTTAAAACAGAGTTGACTCAATCACATGAAAACTGTACTATACAAAAGCTGATGAGATGTCATGCTCTATTAAAAAAAAATTACTCAAACCCATAGAAAAGATAATAGAAACTGGAATAGCATGAATTCTTTACATGAGTTTGAAAGTGCTCTACAAATAGTATTAAATAAATACTATAACAATCAGTAAGGAAGGCAAGTAAACGTTAACTCCCTTTCACAGGCTTGGTTCGCTGGCCTGGGAAGGTCAAGAGATGCATCTAATGGTACCCACTAAACCAGCAGCGAGGCTGGGATTAGAAATTAGGGATGTCTGACAACATTTGCTGCCCTGACAAATTTTAGCTTGAATGGTCTTAAATAGTTCAAGATAATTTATAGACCAGTGAGGAAGTCACTGGACTCAAGGACAGATTTCATGGGACTTTGAGCAATCTGGCCTAGTGGGAGGTGTCCCTGCTCATGGCAGGGGAGTTCGAACTAGATGATCTTTAAGGTCACTTCCGACCCAAACCATTCCATGGTTCTGTGGATGTTGTTGTTCTTTAACTTGCCCATTTATGGACAAGTGGTTTTTGTCCATAGAGGACTTACAGAGTACACAGATGCACTGATGGGCCTGTTGCCTGTTCATTTGAGAAAATACCTGCATGTATCTCTTAGCAGAGTTGGAAGGTATATTCATTATTCTGGAGGCTCAGTACTGCAACTGGACAATTTGTTTCATGTTGTTTGTGCACCAGATTTCTGTAGAAGCAGATTGACTTGAGAGGAAGGTGAAGAAAGTGAAATCAGAAGAGCTGACACCACACAGTCTGAGATTACACCGACCCCCACCAGCTGCTGACACAAAGCACAGCTTTAGGATGAATCCCACTTGGTCACAGATTCCTTGCTCTGAGACAGCTGATCTCTGTCATTTTTATCACTTGGAGCTGGAGTATCTGCTGGGGGCTGAGTCAGCAAACTGCAGCCCTGAGCTCCTTGAAACTAATTTAGCTTCTGGAGGCTGGCAGCCACTCCAAGGAACCAGGAGTCCACCGAAGCCTGGTGGAGCATACTGATGCTCTGGCTGCATTGCTTTCTCCCCTTTGTCCCCTGCTCAGCTGGATATTGGGAAGGACGTAGTACGGAAGGAGCATCCCCAGCTTGAACTGCCAGTAGAAGTAGATTTATAGTGGGAGGGGGGTTGCCTTTCACCACCCAAGAACTAGGAAGAAATAATTGCTTGAATATAACAAAGGCCTGGAGCCTGGATAGCAGCAGTCACCTCCCTGCTCTGTCCCTTTAGCTTACATGTTTGCTGGCTAGAGGTCCAGTTTACAATAAAGCCCCCTTTACCCTGTAAAAGGCACAGCACAACTGCAAAGCAAAGAGATGATTTCTTTCCTCACAGTACTTGTAATCTAAATGCAAGACTACACACAGTAGTTGGGTGTTGTATATATACAAGGAAACAGACAGAAAAAAAGGTTAGGACAGGCATTGTTGTCCAGGAATCTTTTAGTCATACTCTTCTGTTCTACTGGACGCAGATTTTGTGCTGGTCCATACACAGCAAGCTGATCATGAGAGTGTGGTTTGGATCCCACTATCCCACAAAGTAGGTTCAGTAAGGTTGACAGAGATACTCTTAAGCATGAATGTTCTAATTTTCTCCTTTTTGCAGTAATGCCTAAGCTACTGGAAATAACACACCAGCTCCAGGAGTGTCCTCTTCCTGGAATGCCTCTTTATCATCTGCATTTTATTGTCATGTCATTGAAGAGATGGAGCATCACTTGGAAACCCTCCCAGTCCCCATCAGTGTTACAGTAGGTGCAAACACCCCTGAGTGTGAACAGGACAGCATCAAGCACACGTTGTTAGCACATGTTCCTTTTCTATATTACAATTCTATCTGTTTCTCTGGCCAACTCAAATGAAAGTTGTGGATTGGAGAGGTGCTAAAATCCATAAATCCTCTCCCAAGTGCTAGTGGTTAGTAGTCAATACGTAGAGCATATGCAGCAGGAACCCCTTATGTTACGTTTTTGTTCTTAAAAGAAAGGGAGCCAATTAGCACTGACAAAAAAAAGATAAGATGAAAGACATTCCCAATTTGCAATGCTTTTGTTTTGGCTGAGCATGATTGCTCAGATTTTGCCTCTAACACAACCATAATCTTAATGACTTCTTCCTAATCATTTCAACATGAATTAGCTAGAATAGAGCTGCTGGGAGCAGGAGACATCTTTTTTTAATATGTATGGGCACTGCATTGCCAAATTGCTGGCTAAAGATTCTAGGTGATATCACAACATTAATAATAATAAATAAGAATAGAATAGAATAGAATGGAATAGAATAGAATAGAATGGAATAGAATAGAATAGACTATTCATTTGTCAGGGAAGTACAAGGATCATCAAGTCCAGCTGCCTTACCAGTTCAGGGCTGATCAAATCAAACCACGGTTGCTAACAGCATTGTCCAAATGCCTCTTAAACACTAACAGGCTTGGGGCAGCAAACCTCTCCAGGAATGCTCAGGTTACATTTGGTGCAGGTAGCTCAGTGTGCAACTGCAGTGTGATCTGCAGGTTGAGCTCTGGAGGGGAGCAAGAGGCCAAGCCAAAGCCTGAGGCAAGAGGCAGGGAACTGCCGAGTGACCACATGGAAACGTGACAGGAGCCGACGACTCCAAACTTTCCCATGCTTAGACTGTGAGGGGATAAAAGCCCAGGGTTTCCTTTGTCCGGGGTCCCTCCTTGCGGGCACCAGCTTGGGCTGTTATTTTGTTACTTAGTTATGGCACCAAGATTAAATTGTTTTAGGGATCTGGATATCTGAGACTCTGTTATGGGAAACCTGGGGTTGAGCAGGTAAGGAATCCTGGTGTGACTGTGTGAGCATGGGGTGTAGCTGTGAAAGGGCCTCAGTCCCAGCTCAGGTGGTGTGAGTGTGACTGCCAGCATGGCTTCTGGATGGTTGGACAGGAAAGGTTCCTTAACTGGAAGGCTGTTGCAGTGTTTAAGCACCCTCTCAGTTAAGAAATATTTCTTCATGTCCAGTCTAAACCTGCCCTGGTGCAGTTTTGAACCATTCCCATGAGTCCTGCCAGTACATACCAGGGAGGTGAGCTCAGCACTTCCCTCTCCACAACCCCTCCTCAGAAAGCTGTACGAAGCAATGAGGTTACCCCTCAAGTCTCCTATTCTCCAAACTGGAGAAACTCAGAGCCCTCAGATGCCCCTCACAGGATATTCCTTCCAGTCCTGTCACCACTTTCTTGCCCTCCTCTGGACACATAAAGGGACTGGAATATCTTTCTTAAATCGTGGGGCCCAGAATTGCACACAGTGTTCTGGGTGAGGCCGCACCAACACTGGATACAGTAGGACAACCACCTTTTTGTCTGGCTGGTCATGCTGTTTGATGCACCCCAGGATGGAGTTTGCCCTCTGGGCTGCCAAGACATACTGCTTTAACAGCTTCTATTCAGCTGCTGCTGGCCAGCACCCCCAGATCCCTGTCTGCAGGGCTGTTCTCCAGCCACTCCTCTCCCAGTTTATACTTGTGCCTGGTGTTACTCTGTTCCACGTGCAGAAAATCCAGTATTTTGACTTTTTAGATTTCATCTCATTCATCATAGCCCAATACTACAATCTATCTAGATCCCTCTTGTCCCTTAGCAGAGTCAACAGCACCTCCCAGTTTGGTACCATCAGCAATCTTGCTAATGCTGCATTCAACGCCTGCATCCAGGCTGTTGATAAATACATTGAACAAGACTGGCTCTGGAATTGAACAGTGAGGAACAGCACTGGGGACCGGTCACCAGCCAGATGTAACTCTGTAACAACCAACAATAATGCATCAACATCCTCAAAAGGCATCAATAATAAACGTGCTCTTGGAAGGAGTTTCTCTTTAGTGGTCATGGCAATAATGCTGTTACTGCTGCTTGAACACTGTAAATCCCATACAGACATCCTACCTGCCATCTTGTCTGCTGATTGTGTATCCAAACAGAGGATTGTTGACAAAGCTGATGTTCACTCCAACTAGAGGCGTCCCATCTGCTGTCATCACCTGGCCTCGAATCACACATGCATGTCTGCAAGAAGGAGAAAAATGATAAGAAATAGTAAGTCTTTTTGACAAATGCAGTTTTTTCCTCTGTTCATGTGGCTGGGAATTCCTATGTATTAGAAAGCCAAGACCTTTATATCCTGTAAAGCTGGAGGCCATGCCGTGTGTTTTGATGGTGGGATGCTGCCCTTGAAGGCTTTCTCAGATGTTGTGTAAAAACCTTTGATACTCAAAGTGAGGTTTACAATTATCCTACTACATAAAAGCAACTGCTGCAGCATATACTTCATTAAGTATAAACTTCTGTAGGATTCACAACATCACACTGGAATTTCACAGAATCTCTTGAGTTGGAAGGGACTCACAAGGATCACTGAGCCCAGCTCCTGGCCCTGCACAGAACAGCCCCAAAATCATGACATGTTCCTGAAAGTGTTATCCAAACACTTCTGCAACTCTGGCAGGCTTGGTGCCATAACACTCCCTCAGGAGCCTGTTCCAGTGCTCAACCACCCTCTGGGTGAAGAACCTTTTCTTAATAGCCAGTAGTGTCTTAACATTATCGCCCTAATTAAAAGCAAGGTGCATTTTAAAATCAAAGAGAACAGAAAATTACCATTCAGTGCACAGACACATTTAAGGCACAAAAGCCACAGAAGACCTTGACTAAGGCTTGGCAGCTCAATTCCCATTTGGGAAAACCATGACAGATAATTTGCCAGGTTCAGAAAGCTTCCTTACAATCTGCCTGGGGAGCTGAGCCCACTAATAGGATGGGCTTTTTCTTCTGCTCTTTTTCTTCCCAAGTTTGGTAGATTGCACCATTTTATAGGCTACATCTATTCCAACTACTCTGTGCTCGGTAATATGCTCTTTTATCTAAGGATTTCAAGGATCTTTACAAACACTGATTAATACATCCAGATCGGTATTTTACAGAGAGAGGAAATAAAACATAGAATGATTTTCAGTTGCCCAAGGTCAGTCAGAAAACCTGCAGTAAAGCCAAAGACAAATTTTCTCAGTTCTTATTCCAAAGTCTGTTTCCAGACTTCTAAGTCATTACTACATTGCTACCTTAGGAGCTTCCCATAAAGACAAAACATCACATGTCTGGGAGAGTGTCTGAACCCAATTTTTGGCTGAAGGTAACTATTTTTCTGAGCAGCAACAGCAAATTGTGGTGTCACTGTGCTAACGTGACCCAATGAATAATTTTCCTAACTGCTGTCCTGCTGGAGAGCAGAGATTGAAAGCCAGTGTTTCTCCAGGTGCAGAACCAGATCTCAGCTAGAGTAAATCATCCCAGCTGCACTTCAAAAGAGCAATGGTGCTTTGCTGGTTCACTGAGGCAAAGGATGATGTCTGCAATGTTTTGTAAAGATGATTTCATAAACACAGATCATTAGGGAAAGAGCCAGTTATTTTCTTACAGTCCACCTAAAAATCTGAGACTGTATAATGCAAGGAGATAAAGCATAATTTCTATTTAATAAAGGCTGCACAATTTTTACATTCCACAGTACAGCACACAGACATTTTCCCAGGGAGTCTTAAATAAAATTCCTGCTGATCTAAATGGAGAGCTCTAATATTATCAAAAATTACTTCAGCGATGCCAAAATGTGTCCACAACCTAAGATGTGACTAGATTCATATATAATTTTGGAATAGGTAACAGGAAAATTTGATACTGGAAACGATTTTTACGTCACTGAGTTTTCTCTAATCTATCATCACTGACTTCTTAGCAGTCATGTAGGAAAAGACTTGGACTAAGTTTGGGGCTAATAATCCTACAATCCTAGAATGGTTTGGGTTGGAAGTGACATTAAAGATCATCTAGTTCCAATCCGCCTGCCGTGGGCAGGGACACTTTCCACTAGACTGGTTTACTCAGAGCCCCATCCAACCAGGCCTCCCAACATTTTCAGGGACAGGGTTAACGGGGGGAATAATATCCTTAATACTTCTGTTGCTTTTCCTGTTAAGGGCTCTAACTCAGCTTTCCATATACAAAAAATGGAAAATAATAATCCAGTACAGTATTATGCACATCACTCTCTAACACACAGGTAGAGTATAACTCGAAAGGATCACGATGCCATGGAATAAACTTGGAAAAATGTCAATGCTTGGAATAACCCCAATGAAGTCAACAGGTCACCATCTGCAGTGCAATTTTTGTGTAAAGTGAATGTGTCTGAGCACATCTCTGAGCCAAGAGCAGAACCTAGGCCTTCTCTTCCCAGATTTTTAATGATCTGCTCCACTCTGCCCCAACTTCTTTTCCATCCTTCAGAGAGACCAGAAGAAGGGTTTGAAACTGCCTTCTCAGCTTCTCATAAAATGGGCTGCATATTTTGTGGAAGACAAGGAATCGCTGCAAACCCTTTCATGAATACTAAGACCCGAGCACGAAGGAATCGGTGTTCTGTATCGCATATTCAAGTGAACAACGCGACTACAAGTGTTTTCAAATAATAGGAACAAGATCATACATTTCTGTGAACCCAAGAAGAACGCTTCCACCTGTTCTTTTTTTTTCTTCCAAGAGTTCCATTTTAGTAAAGGAAAAAATACATACTGCAGGTGTCTCTCCAGATGCCCTATACACAACACATGTCCAAGCAGTTTTAAAGTTCTAAGTAACATTGCAAGCACATTGGCCCAGACCCTCAGCTCAGTAAATGGGGGATGTGCTTTACATCCACAGGCATCTGCTCCGTTACATATCACTGACAACCATTTCCACAACAAGCACTAGCACAATGTGGGCAAAGAACTCCCTCTCACCTTGGGAGCTGTAGAAATGCATTTGTTGCCCCATCTTTCGAAAGAGACTCAGTTCCCATCCTGGCCAACGCTCCCCAGCACTCATCCAACTCTGCTTGCACACCTACGTGCTCACGGACTCGGAGGCTGTCTCTTCTCAGAGAAGCAGCTCATCAGCAAGCCCAGCTGCATCCCCCACCCTCCTGAGGACTATAACCATTGCTTTGTTTCTGTGCTATAAGGAAAGATGTTACCACTAAGGGGACATCATTCCCAAACCACAGCGATAAAAAGAAGCTGGAACAAGATGCATGAATCTGAATCCATTCAAAAGAGACAGGGATGGAAACTGGAGGAAAACTCAAGCCCAGACTGTCCCCGATGAGACTCAAATCTTCTCCTTCCCTGGGTGATAAAATTTGCCCCACTTGAATAAAACAGTTCACACAGTGCATTGGAAGCAGCTGGCTTCTCTAGTGTTAACATGTCCTTTCTGGAGGCAAGATTGAGTGTCTACAATGCCCCAGGCCCCCCAGGAACCTGGTTAATGCTAATTTAGTCAGCTATTTCCTTCAGTTGACCTTGGTCTAAATGCAATTACCCTACAAAGAAGTTAAGTGGTACTGCTAAGATGCTCAGCTCTGCTAGAAGGTCTCCAAATACATTTACATAAAATTATCTCTCATGTTAATAGAAGAGATTTATTCCATCAGTCCAGGCCTGCTAGTTCAGAGTGTTTTCTGCAGCTGAACAAAATTCAATTTCTCGTAGCCTGAGCCTCATCTTTCCATTAAATTATTAATAGATTCCACCTATTGCCTCTGGTTTTTGGTTTGTTTTTGTTTGTTTTGTTTCCTTCACTACTGTTACATGAGGCTGTATGGATTCTTGTTTTACAAGGAAGACCAGTCTCCATTTTTCCTCTTCCTTAATCAGACTTTTCTTTTTTTTTTCAATTTGTCCATAAAAATTTGCCTGAAAGACCAAGTCATTGTCAAAATGCTATCTACAATGCCAGATGGTGCATCAGACAATTTTACACTGTTGCTTTGTGAAGTCATCCTTTATTCCCAAGACAATTAAATTAAGTCCTTCTGGTAAGATCTGGGACACAGTGGCAAAATAGACAGGGGTGCACTGATGCCTTTACGTTCCTATTGCTCAGAGATAAACAAAGTTTGACAGACTGTCAACAAAATTCAAGCAGACAAAACCATCCTTAGAACAGAAGCCAGAAAAGTAAATTCCACGAAAGCCATTTCACCTTATGGGAGCACATTAAAGATTTGTCTTTAATGCTAACTCTGATCCAGTGTCTCACAACTCAAGACATTAGTCCTTCCAATACACTTTACTCACAGATGTTTTCTGGTGACATTGTGCTTGGCATTTGGAAATAAGGGAAAAATACTGTTTCTCCTAAGCATTTTTCACTGTAAGAAAGAAATTCCGTACATCCTAAATCCCACTTTTTCTGCAAGAAATGTATATTCTTTCCTTGACTGAGGATAGGTGCCATGGGAAATCTCACTCCGATTAATTTCTGTTACTCTTCAAAATACTTTCAACATAACTCATTGGACATTAAACTCTTGTTTAAAGATTTCAGATGTGTGAAAATGGTTATCACGACTGCCTAGCCATCCTCAGCCAAGTTATTAATAATAAATATTTTAATTTGACATTATAAATCTCTTTGAACTTACCACTTTCATATTGTATTGGTATGTACAAGTATACACATATATATAGCGTTTATCATTCTGCTCGGGATAAAACTTCAACAGAGCTCCACAGTACAAAAATCTAGACAGTTATAGTTCATTGGAAAGAATGTTATTCATGAAATTAGATGATCTCAGCTCTATTTCTTCCTCTGCTACAGCCTTTGTGTGTGACACCAGTCATGTCAACTGGTCTGTTTACATCTCTTTACTCCACCTGCAAAACAACAATCCCCTCCTTACAGAGACATAAGAATAATAATTGTAGTAATCTGATAATCCCTTGCAGAGGGATTTTTACATACTCATGGCAGTAATCTGCGATACGCTCAGGCTGATAAGTGCCTAGAAGTACAGCCATTTGCTACAGTCTCTTGGCTTTAGCCTTGGCTGTGGCCTTTTTGCTTGAGAGTAAGAGAGGACAAAGCAAAATGTACTTCGTCCATTTTGGGTTGAATGCACCTGTCTAATGTCAAACAACCTCAGGGCAGTCTAGTACCAGGATAGATAGAACACTTGGTAGAATGCCACGTAAAAGCTAAGGGCATCGTGATCAAACACACGGACACAGAGAAAATGCCTGAGCTGGCAGATGAAGGACAAAAGAAGAAGAGGAAAGATCAAAACATAGAGACGTTCAAGTTCATTGCTTGTGGCAGTATTTCCCTCAAAAGCTGTCTGTAAAAACAGCCCTGCCCACTCACGTCTTAACTGTGGAGAAAAACCTCCTGACAGTCTTTCCTTGAACTGAGTCAATCCATCTGGCTTTTTTAGTTCAGTTTAGTTGTAAGAAAAGCTTAAAGTCAAAACCTATGTACTGTTTTTAGCTGCCATCTGAATTAAGGAATTAAGGTTGGGAAAAAGAATGCAAATGATCCTTCTGAAGGTCTCCTTGTTAAAAGAAAAAAGGCAGACTTATACAGGAAATGAAAACTGAAGAGCAGTCATCCAGAAAGACCCCCACACTATCACGGATAGAACAAGTGAGTTTGTGAAAGGGTTTGGCACATGTTGGGCAGCTGGGATACAATCCTGCTGGATTTAGCAGGGCCTGATGCAATAGGACATGGAATAATGGTTCCAAACTGAAAGAGAGGAGATTCACACTAGATTTAAGGAAGCAGCAGTTTATAATAAGGATGGGAAAACACTGGCACAGGCTGTGTGGAGAGGTCGTGGCTGCCCAGTCCCTGGAAACATTCAAGGCCAAGCTGGACAGGGCTTTGAGCAACCCAATACAGTTGAAGATGTCCCTACTCATGGCAGGGGCTAGATGGCCTTTAAAGGTCCCTTTCACCCCAAAATATTCTATGATTCTACATAATTGATTAGGCTCATCTGAGGAGTTTGCACTAAAGGAAGCACCAGAATGCCAGTGTCAATGTGACAAAGGGACTAAACGCATTAATGTTTGACCATATCCCAAACGGGGACCTGCTAAGTGGCAGTGACAGACAGGGCTTGCAACAGATCCTGCCATTCTGCTTTGTGAGCAGCTGATGGAACAGGGACCCTGGAGAAGGAGAACAGGTCACAAAGAGCAAAGTTTTTAAGAGCTCTGAACAGAATCAGTAAAAGAAAGTCAATTCTAAGTTGTCTACAGCAAGAAACTGCACCTGCCCTGTTTAACCTACTCAGTGAAGGTACTTATAAGGTCCCACCTCTGAAGGATCAGGAGATGCTGATGATTATGTGGGCATGGTCCTTAGGTGTTAACCTTTTTCAAAGAAGCCTTCTACAGAATTCAGATATTCCATGAAAGACACAGTAAAGCCAAGTGAATGAAAAGCTCCAGTGAAAACTCATTACTTAAATTGTCTGAAGAAGGACAGGAGAAAAAAGCCACATAAATGTTCAGATACTTTTACAAATGTGGCTAACGAAGTTGGTATTTGAAGTCAAAAAAGAAAGTGCTTATTAATCAATATTTATAACAACATCTCTAGATGCAGATTTTATTCTTGCTGTCTCTTTAGATCTGGTCTAACTTGACAGTATCAAACCAGTGGGCCTTCTTCATCTGATATTTTTAGTATACATGCAAGGACTTCGTTTTGTGACCAACTGTTGTTCAGTTTCTCAGGCTTCCCACCGCATGCATGTGACACCATTCTGCTCCGTAAAGACTTATAAACTGATGGTCCTTGAACATCTCCGTGGGCATCATCTTTTTTCAGCAGTGTTAGTGACTGCTGGTTGTAGCTCCTCCAAAAGGAAAAGCAGGTATCTTTATTGCATGACAGCTTGGTAACAAAATGTAGTATCTTTTCAGGACCACCTACCACTTTTAGAAAACCCATGATCATTGCTCTCACAAGAATTCCCGATTGGCTCCATTCCTGAAAGACTCAGGCCCTTACTGCTTTGAAAACTTCTCCCAGGAATTGAATGTTATTCACCTTCTCGATGTGTGTCCTTTCTCTTTATGACAGCACAATCTTCCTCTCTGATCTGCCAAGCAATATGGCCACTGTTGGAAAGAGATGCCACTCCTGCCATCCAAAGCATCTTGTGTCTCTATGCCTCATTGACTCACTATTGTTACATCTCAAGATTTCTCAGTTCAGCTATAATGGTAAGGTGGGAGGGTAAGGAATAGGGAAGGCTACTCAGCAGAGGAAAAGATGCTGATGACATCTGTGAAATTGTAAAACTGGCTCCAATTGTTTAAATGAAAGTATTTTAGAACAGAGTTTTATAGGAAATGCAACACATAATAAAGTTGGGCTGTGCTTTACTGCAAAGTTTCAGTGAAGAATCCTTTTACTCACAATGTGATTGACTAATGTGATTGCTTTAGGAGTTGATGATTCTCTCCTTTTCTCCAGTACAATCAAAGAAACACACTCTTGCTTTGCATAAGGTATCAAAGAAACAGAATCACGCTCCTATTTTTTTAGGCCTATACAATCCAAGTCAAGTGTCCAGTAGTACATAAGGTGCAAGAAAATTCTTCCACCTAATACTGAATTATGCTTATTTCATGATTTTTCAGAAGTCATTTTATAGCCGTTATTTCTATGAGAGGTAAAGATTTTATGCTGCAATAACTTTCAGAGATGAATAATGTATTCATGTCAAGTCTTCACTAAAAATGTCTGCAGAACTTAGCAGTTCTGTATTATTACAGTATTTTACATCTGGTATTTATTTTGTAAGCTCTGGTCACATATTCAACTCTGCAGAAGAACAGGAATAAAAGCACTTCCTTTCACTGAACCTGAGGCACCATGAAAACAAAACTGAACAGAAGAGAAGGAAAAATACATTATTTCCAGGTTAATTATAAAATGATCTCTCTTTTGATGACCATAGGGAAAGTTCTTTAACTACAGATAAGCTGTCTCATACATTTGTAATGATCCACAGGAATTAGTAAAAAAATGTCCAATAAAATATATAATATTCTATGTTTGGGATTATAAAACTGCTTTTTTACATAGGAGGTTTTAACCAATTTAGCAAATAAATGTCATACTCAAAGGACAGACTCTTCCTGATAAGGTGGTCATACTTTTTTTTCAGAGGAAAGTACCGTAAGTACTGAATAAATATTAATCAAATATCTACGTGCAGACCCAAGAGAATGCATCAACACCTACACCATAGTTTAGACTCCTAAATTCAAAAGTGTGCATCAGTATCTCTGTAATCTGGGAGGTACTTAGCTCATTAGGAGGCTTTTTTAATGCTTGCGAGTTTTGAAGACTTGAGATTTGTTTTCTGCACACTCCAAGAGCTCCTTGGGACACAGGTATCACCTGAGACCTTTTAATTCCAGGATGGTACAGCATTTCTATCAGCTGCCTTACTGTACACTGGAAGAATGCCCAAACCACACTAGGAAGATCCTACTCCTTTCTTTGTGCTTGGTCATAAACATCTAATGTTTTAAAAATATTTTTTAAAAGCTGCACCTCAGTTTCTCTAATGACTGTACACAGGACTTACAGAATTGCAGAATCTCTAAGGTTGGAAAAGACCGTGAAGATCATTGAGTCCAGCCAAATTCCTTTTACTGACAGTTATGAAAGAGGAATATAATTACATCATGGTTACACTATCTATGTTATGGAAAAGAACATAAATATGGACAGGAGCTTTGCTTTCATGAAGTCCTGCAGGTACAAATTCCACAAAGTTGACGTAAGTAGCTGCCTATATTGCATCAATTTACTACATGGGAATGATGTTATGCTAAACTCAAAATCAAAAGACAAGGGCAAACATTGAGAAAAAAAAAAGCGTACATAGGAAAGGTAAATTTTAGAAGTATGCTTTGCTCTTAATCCCTCTTGAAGGGATTAATTACCAAAATAAAAACCAGTAAGTTTTTTTAAAACTCCTTGTTATTCTGTATTTCAAAAAGCTATGACTTGTACCTAATAAGGAGTTCATTTAAGCAGAAAGCATCAAAAGAAGAATGATGCCTTTGGAAGACAATAATGCTGGGAAGAAGAGGGTTTGAAGACTTGCTGTGCTAGCTTGGTTTAAAATATGGAAAAATACGACCTTGTTTTCGTCAGTGTAGGTACCATGCTGTGCCACGAGTGCTTACCGTCAGAACACTGGATGCTGTCTAATCTCTATGACACAGTTTTAAACAGACGCAGCATTCCAAGCTGTCCTAACCCACGGAGCTGCTATGCCCCCTAAGCTCCTGCATCACTTGCAGGTGCCTGCGTTCAGTGGGTGCATCCAACCCAGAGAATTTCCTGCTGCCGAAGGGAACTGCATCTGCCTGGAGTTGGGCCAGAGCCATGGGCTGGACTAGCCAGCGCAGGAGAAATCATCAGGATAAAGCCACATCTGAAAAGTTTGGGTTTTTTGACCTCTAACTTTGTCTTCAACTAAAGAAGTGTTGTATCAAAGTTACAATTTTCTTGATGGAATAATACAGAAAGGACGGAGCACCTTGGTTTCCTTAGGAAGAAACCTCAGAAAGATCTGCTGGGGTGAACCTACAGCCCTCCACAAATGGGATGAAACGTGTGAGAGGAAAAGAGAAGATTCTACGGACATGTTCATAGAATCATAGAATGGTTTGTGTTAGAAGGGACCATGAAGACCATCTTCCAGCCCCCTGCCATTGGCCGGGACACCTTCCACTAGACCAGGTTTCTCAGAGCCCCATCCAACCTGAACCTGAACACTTCCAGGGATGGGACATCCATAGCGTCTCTGTGGCAAACTCCCTCAAGGAAACTAAGAAAACATAGCAATATTCTTCAAAATCACTTAGGACTGACCAGACAGACTACCAAAACATTCTGAAAAAAAATTTCAATCCTCTTCCTATTTTCTTAGCTCTTCTTTGGCCATGATCAATATTCACAGTTTTGGTTTTGATGGGGCTTGGGATCAGTGCAGTTTAACTCTCTGACAATAAACCCCATTTATTTATTTATTCACAGTAAAGCAGTGCACACAGGCATTTATAGCACACTTGTCTCTCTGAGCTTCTAACCACGCCTTGTAACCCTCTCCACCTGGATCAGTAAGGCACCTGGTACTGCCTGGCACACAGAGGGGACACAGGAGGGTTGAGCGACTTGTTTACAGATACCTTGTCACTCAGCAGTGGGAAAAAATGTGCAAAGTCAATTCTGATCAGAATTTTAAACCATCAAAACTAACTTACTTTTTGTATGTAGACTACTGACTCGAGGGCAATCGGGGACTACTCTTGCAGTTGATACCAGATGCTGCTCTCTGATGTTTCATGTAACTCAGATGGTTATTTCTAGCTGCCCAAGTAATCAGAACAGGTTGATACTACTGGCAGCAAGTAGATATACACAATCTGTCTCAAAAAAGGAGGGGTATAAAACACACTTACTTCAAAACTGACTGATTTCTTTGCAAATTTTCTTTACAAAAGTGCCAATTCTACACATGGTATTCTGAGGCACTTTACCCTATGCCAACACTTACCATAAAAGACTCTGTGGATCAGTACTTTAGCCTGTTCTTGCCATTTTCTGACACTGTCCCTCAAAAGAGAACAAATATATCAGGTGTCTTACTTTATAGTCAACTACTTGACACCACTGCATCTTGTGCTACTCCTTATGGTGATGGACAACTAGGAACGGCTTAAAAACAACAAAGCAAACAGCAAGAGTAAGTGGTTTCAAAATCAGTACAAGAATGACCAAGTAGTAGAGGAGCACTTGTTATCTGTTCATCAAAATGATATGAAAAGACATTCTGTGCATTCAGAATTTAATTTAGCTACTTGCTTTATCATCATAAACACTCATTTCAATATGGGCAATGATTATTTTTCCTTTCCAAACATGAATAATATATAATTGCTGGTATTGGGGAAGGGACAAGGTCTTTGCCTTTATCCATCAGGGTAATTTATCATTGTCTTTCTTCTTCTTCTGCACTGGTGAGAGAGCTTGTCAGCTCAGCTTGTTCTTAAAAAGCCAGATTGTAATTCAATAATAAATTCACTCAAAGGGTAGCTGTCACGAGACATTCATTTATTTGTATCCATTAGGTGATCTGCACTGCTGTTCTCTCTGAAGAGTGGCTAAGCTGTGGTTTTGAAGCTCTGGAAATATATTGCAGAAATATTCAATCATCTCCTTCACACTGCTGCCACTTCTGCACAGGCCGTACAGGGATGCAAATGTGCCTGGGTTCCCCCGGGGTGATAATCAGTTAGCCATGACCCAGAGAAGCCTGGAGGAGCGGGCTGTAGTTCTTGGTCAAAATGAGTGTGCCTGTGCCACTGGTCCCCGTGCAGGATACCAGACACACAGGTCACAGAAATCCATGTCACCTCTGTATTGCCTGCTCATGGGGCACTGCTCACAGCAAATGACATGGATCCAACTCCAACCCTACCCTGTGAGAATGACGGCTTTGGGACAGAAAGATGTATGAAGTTCCATGATCAGCGGTCTACAGTCCTGATCTGCACCAAGAAGGAGACGGCTTCATGAATCACCCCAGCAGCAATGGGAGAGGGTTGTCCTAAGGCAGGATGCTGGAGCCCTCCATAAGAATAACTCCCTCCTGTCACACAAACTTTTAAGCCAGCAGCTGGAAGGAGTGATGAAAACAGATCATTTTGCCCGCAGCAGCTGCTGTGATTTTCATGGAGAGACTGAGCAGCTCCATGGATAACTGGGATATTATCACCTGTCTGTTGAAAAGCAACTGGTGGAGCTTCAGTGAAAATGCTACTGAACAAACGCATATCCACACATGCAAATACAGGCCGTCCTGCTTGCCCAGACTAACTGGGTCCCAGATGGTCCCAGCCCATGCTTCCCCACATATCAGTCACTGTCCACTGCTGAAGCACCATAATTTCCAGGGTGATCAGAGGAGCTGTTCAAAGGTCCAGCTTTCTAGGTGGTGAAACAGGCAATTGAAACTACAAAGAGAAGCAAAGTAAGCAGAAAACCCTTGCAACAGTTGAGTTTATCCAGATCTATAGGATCTTTAAGAACTTACAGGAACATGTGATGCCTTTTAAGATCCCAAAAGAGTAGTGGCATTTTTAACAATGCAACACTCTCATGAGCCTGGACCATGTGCTGTCTCGGGGGAAAATATACCTTCTGTTAAGGTTCTTCAGTGTTACTTGCAATCACTCTTTGAATCAAGATAGTTAACGTGAGAGACGCAATAGAATCACAGCTTGAGGTGACGTATCTGTAGACCATATTTAGTGGCACACACCCAATGCTGGTAATTTCAGAATGGCAACCTCATAAATCATCGCTACCTCTGTAAAATTCTCCATGCTAACTTAAATAGAACAAGTTTTATTAGTTTCACTGCATTTAACGAAAAGCAGTCATTAAAACCCTTCCTACTGATCTGAATCTTTGCAATCCCTTACTCCAGTAACCTATATAACAGACAAACATTTCTGCTAGCAGGTGCTCCTTTTGAATTCTGAATCTTTCCTTAGCAGGACATCTATAGATGGTTAGCAATTCTTTCCTATTATATAGCTCTATCATCAGACCTATGAAACTCATGTAACTCCTGTAGGAATTTATGTGACATGTAAATGACACATTCTTTCTGTTGGTCCTCTGCTGGCACTCTCAGAAACAGATTCACTGTATAAATTAGAAATGCCCACTATTTTCAACCAGGTCTGTGTGCTGTTGAATGCAAGCAGCCCTTAAAGAGAAGCTGCAATTTCATTTTTTTATTGCACATGTATGAAGATTCCCATAGTTCATTAGTTGTATGGAAGGTTCACTAAACACAGATGTGTGTGTACCAAAACTCTCTGCCTGTCAGAAAGGATATATATGGACCTGATACTAGAGTTCTCTGTGGAAATGCCAAGGAATTGCTACTCTAAATACATCAGAAAAATGAAATTGCAAGCATAATCAATCTTATATTCTGAAGCCTGATTTTACAGTAACAAATCACATCAACTAGTCCAGAATCCAGGCTGTTCAGGATCCAGTACCTGTGATCTTCAGAAAGCCAATGAAAGACAACAATTTGCAACATAATAAGTGTTTGGTTATAATCTCTATCACTGTTGTCAGCTTTCTTGGACCCTGAAGACTTTGGAAGCAAGAAGTATCACGGAAAATATCACATCAGGCCAGTTCCCTAAAACTGCTGTGCTTCATGTCTGAGGTCAGCCTGTAGACTACCAAAACAGGCGATATATGGGAGGTGGTACCCAAGAGATGCTGGCAGTGTCCCTTCATGAAAAGCATTGGGTCAGATCTAGAGTGGCCTGAGAGGCCAGTTGAGATGCAAGTGCTGAAACAAATACTCACACAAACATGAGGGTGTGTATTTTCCGTGCCGACCTATTAACTGCTGTGTGTGGGAAAGCCGAAAGTAAGCAGTTCATGACTGGGTGAAATTCAACAGAGTTCAAACCTAAGTGCTGAGAGCCACCTCCAGAATCAGGGTCACTACTTCTGAAAGGAAACGTTCAGGGCAGACGCTGAATCATCTAAGAATTTGACACCCAGTTACCCTGCTACAAGCAATGATTTTCGAGGGATGACCAGCCCTGACAGACAGGAATATATTTAAAACAAATTGCTGAGATGCAGTCACAGAAGTGAACTGCTAAGTTTTCTTTCCCAGTTCCTGTTTCTTGATGGTGATTGCAGTGATAAAGAATGTCTTGGTTTTAAAACCAATCCATACTCAACCTGATTGCTTATATTGCAAAACACTCTAGTAGCCCTCCCTAGATAGTAAGATAGTAAGATTTTCCTCAGTTCTTTTGAGGTCTCTAATATTCACACTATAGATTGCAAATAGCATTCTAGTTTCCTTCTCTTTTTTCTCTGTCAAAGGAAGATCTGTCACTGCTCTTTAGGAAACACTTGTGGACAATGTAAGTCACTTGATCTAGAAGAGCTGAATGGATGCCTTCTACTCCTTGAAATAAGGAAAGTGAGGAAACATGTAACTGCTCGTATGTGTTGGGAGAGTAGCATCTTGCCTTACTGGCTGAGAGGAAATTGTAGATGAAGAGACAGTCAGCAGAACTACACCAGCCACAAAATTCTTCAGTTATCTGCTTCACTTAAATAATTTTCATATTCTACATTTTGCTGCCCTTCCATGTCTTAAAATGGCCAAGTGGCTTATGCTTTACCACTTACTGAATCAATCCCAGAATTCACTTACCCGCCTTCAAAAGGATTGTCCCCTGGGATGACGTGAGTGCTGTCCTTGCCAACCAGGAACTTGATTCGATCATAAAAGGAGTGCAAGGTCTGCTGGGAGACGGGGGCTTGTGTCTCCTGGATGATATCCAGGGGGTCCGGGGAGCCCAGGCATAGCGCATTAACGTGGCACAGTGGCTGCAAGCAGCAGTCTGGGTCCATGCAATCCACCAGGCCATCTACAGAAGGGTAAGGAACATTTTAGAGCAATGGTAACGTGGAGTGCTGCAGACTTCAGGGTGCAAGAACTCTTTCCAACGCACACAATAGAGAAGTGCAGATTTTCATCTACATTGAGTAAGGCATGTTCACTTAAAGTCACAATAAGGAACCTAAAATACACATTAATATGTAACATAAATATGCAGTAGTATGTAAAATATGAAAACTCATGTATTAGACTGGGCCCTCAAAAATGCGTATTCTAGATTAATCCTAGGATGTGCTGTTCCACAACTCAGTCACTCGGATAACTCCAGAGCCCCCAAAGGTTGTTGTGAGTTTTTTTACCGATATACACAACTTCTGTACCCTGCTCCCATTCCTTGTGCGAATCACAGACACACTGCATCACACCAAAGCTACCAGGTTCACTTTCAGCAATACTAAATAGTGAATAAAGCCATGGTATCTGCCATGGCTGCAGAGAGATCTATACATCTTACCCAGTAAAACAGAATAGGAAGTAAAGGAGATTTTGCTTGGAAGGTTTGATCTCTTTTGACCTTTGTCACATTGATTTGATACTGACACAGAGTAACAGATGACCTCAAACTCTCAGGATATAAATCTTGCACTTTCAGCACCATTAAATTAATAGTAACAACAATAATAGCAGTGGACACACATGAAAAGGCTTGTTGAGCATACTCCAGTGAAATGAGGGTTTGCATATCTGTCAAACCATCAAATGCACAGACAGTGCCATTTCCCCTCCCAGTGCCACAGCAACATCCCCCCATTCATTTTGAGATGCCACTGCTCATTGCAAACAGCACAGTAAAAAGCAGTGACAGGAAGGGAAATACAAAAAAAAGCTCAAAAGAGGTTTGATGAAGCATGACATTTAGCAATAAAAGTTGTTAGCATGTAGTAGAGACAGTTCTTTAAATCAGATAAAGGAACTGTTTTTGTTCTGGGGTAATGGGATATGGAGCCCTTCACTTCCAACTCATCGGTTCAAGCAAGACAGTTTGACAGTGAATGAAAATTACTACCATGTGATGGCTGTTCACAGACCTATGTGAAACGAGTGGTTGGACTCTGTGTAGTTGCTGGGAGCTCCATATATCAGAGAAACCACCTTTACAGCAAGCATCCTACTAACGACTCCAGCAGAGAGGCAAGAAATTAACGTGCCAGGAGACCAACGCCATCCGGAGAGGTAGTTCCCTTCTGAAGTGGGATGAAATCTTTAGATTTCAGAATAATGGATTTTTATCTCAAAGAAACAGTAAATTAAAACAAGACAGTTTGTCATTATTACTGTTTGTGAGCTTCAGTTTTGTCCCAGTTTTACCAGCATGAATTAGAAGCCCTTTCACTAATATTATTGGCATTACTTTGTATTTACTGCAATATCAATAGGATGGAATCTTATCTTTTATTGTTCTAGTAGTTAAGACGGCTCACACATCATGGACTTGGATTCTGTTATACCTGTTCCAATCTTGGAATATTTTAATGTTTAAAACAGCACTGACAACATCATTTCATGTGGTTACCCGTACACAGAAAGCTGAACAGCAAGCCTGCTCAGGGTTCCCAGAGCTTCCTGTGTCCAAGTAGGTCAACACACACTGGGTCATTTCCACAATTGGTCTGCACTAGCCATTAATGATAATGGGAGCACTGTTAGGCTGGAAAAAGTGCTTTGGAAAATCCCATGTTTTACCCTTACCTCTGTCTGTCCTAATATTGCTACATCTTTATAACTCCTTGCAAAATTGCCACAAAAAATTTTTGTCTCGGACACTAAACCGAGACTTTGGCCTTTTCTCGTGATGACTTGTGATAACGAAAAAGAACTAATTAGAGTTTCTTTGCCCATTAAAAAAATTAGATCAGTAGGATTAGATTAGATGAGTAGGATTCTGGAAGGTCAAATCTCAGATGGAGTTTGAGAGATGGTTCACAGAATACAGACCTGCTTAGATGTAATAGGCTTAGCCACAGCTACCTACTAAAAAAAAAAAGAAAAAGAAACAACAAACCAGACTTGTTACTATATTGACTACAGTTTCAAGCAAGATAAAATGTTGTCTCTTTCTCCCACACATTAATAATGTTTTCTAAGGCCACAGACACTCGGCTGAAAGGATGGCAAACCAGCTGTACCATACCTCTTCATTAACCTGTCTTTTTTCTAGGCATCAGAAATGCATTTTGGCGCCCAAAGCTGCAAGACAGCAAGGAAATGTTGTCTTGGCACGAAACTGTAGATAAATGTTTGAAGAACAGATGCAGAGAACAATGTTTTGAACAGGCGAGAATGATGAGGACTCATCTGCAGATAAGCCTTTCAACTTCTGTGTTTTGGACCTACATTGAATAAACTATGGATAACTACACCAGAGAGGCTTGTCACTGATATCCTAAATTCATTAAGGCACTCAAGGGCTGAAACGGCATTTAGCTACTCAACTCCCTCTAATACCAAAAGCAGTTTCAGGACAAAGCATTTCTTTAGCTTAGGAAATGTAATGGCTACTTTTGTCTGAGTCATGTAGAACATCAATAGTTAAGCTACAAACCAGATCATAAGTAGTGATGTCTACACGTGAATACTGTTTTCTTGGGTTTTTTAACTGTATGGTCCAAAAGTCATCCAAGTGGTGCCCTACAGTGAATTGTCAGGAGAAATAATGACAGTGTACACAGCCGTGACTTCTCATACCCTGACATCTCTCACTGAATCCATCAGAAGAGTGAGGATAAAGTGATATTTGCAAGAAGCTGCTGACCCATGAAGAGCAAGGTGTTCAGGGAGCTGCATGGATTAATCAAAAACAAAATCAGAGCAAAATAAAACTCTGGCTTTACCTGTCCAATTCAACAAAAACAAATGTGGGAAGCCAGCACCATCAGCAAAGGAAAATATAGCAAGATACAATCTCAAAGAACAATATTAAGTTGTAATACAAAGCACCTTTGAAATTCATAAAGCATAAAGGTGAATTTTCATTAGAAATCACTGCAAATTTTTGAGACAGGTAACAGAGGGAGGTGAACATGGGATCAATGCCCTCTCCACCCCAAGTTTTGCAGCTGCAAAGCCACAGAGACCCATGACCTGTATGTGGATTCCTAACTCCAGTAGCTCCCAGAGCACAGGTAGGCTGCACAGTAAGTTCTTAGCTATGGACACCTTTATACAGCTCTTGGTTTTAAAAAGTGACAGCTCCCTTACTTACATATAACTGTAATATGACCATGGCACTTCAGAGCAGAGAACACATGTATTGCTGAATTATCTCTGTGAAAAGGTTAAAGTCTTGTATATGGGGATTACTGCAATTCATATGTTTTAAGGCTACTATGATCAGCCTGTCTGACCTCTTATACCCATAGGCTGTTTATTTTTTTCCCACCCAGAACTGGATTAAAGCGTATGTTTCAGAAAAATATCTCATATATCAAAAAGAGTTGATTATAGTGAGTCAACCACTTCCTCCAGCAAGCTTCCGAAATGCTTAATTACTGCTGGGGACCTGCATCTTATTTCAAGGTTGGATTTGTCTACTCCAGTATCCCATGACTGGATCTTGTTTGGCATTTGTCCATAAAGTTACTAATAGTTCCTTCTGCCCTGCATGCTCTGAGGTCTTTTCCATGCGCAAGTACCACCACACAGAGCAACAATTCATTCCGAATCTTTTTTCTGAACAGCTGAGGAAGATCCAACTTCCCATTGTAAGGTTCATTTCCCATCCCCTGGACTTTTTTTGGTGTCTGACATCCTTTGATCTCTTTCCAGTAATTTCACATCTGTTATGTGTGGACACCAGCACTGGACACAGCACTATGTCAGCAATTTTGGGTGCAGAAAAGAGACCACATCCGAGCTTTTGGGCTTCTATACTTCAAAGGTTCACAGAGGTGAAGGTGCAAGACCCTTGCACTGAGAAATCATGTTGAGACAATCACCTCCAGTGACCTCAAAATCCTGTTCTGAGTCATTGCTTCTCAAGAATCTCTCAACCCTCCAGTATAACATCCCTTCTTTGTTTACCAGGGCTATTTTGCATTTTTCTGCATTAAGATACATTTTGGTTGGTTGTGACCTTGCAGTGATATGAGTCAGATCACTCTGTGTCAAAGTGATCTGGATACATTATTTACCACCATATGGAGCTTTAGGTGACCTGAAAATGCTACCAGAAGAGACGTAAACTACATTCTAAGACAATTACAAAAATGCTGAGTAGGGTTGGATGCAACAATCAGTTCCAAGGGATCCCTGGAGAAACAGCTTCAATCATGGATGCCTTCCAATTAACAAATTAATTCAGAGATGTACCACTACGCCAGATTTTAAGACATCTCTTGTGTTCCTTCTTATTTCCATGCAATAGGAATTTTTACATCTTTTTTTTTTTTACATCTTTTATGCATCCTGTATACATGTATGTGTCCTTTTGGCAGTCCTGCTAAAACCAAACCCAAACTCTTCTGTCCCACTTCCTTTGCATGAAGCCATGAAATAAATACCTTTTTCAATCTTAGCATTACCATGGGGTGAATCAAACCACTGTTGTTGTGAAAAGGCAGCCATTGGCAAGACATTGTCACATCCGGAAAATAATGTGTTCAATGGTTTGCATCTTTCACTAAGACTCATGTAATCATACAATAAACCAGACCGGATGGCACCTCTACAGGTCATCTTGTGAGCCCTGTCTCACTTCCTTCTGAGAGGGACATGAAGGAGAACGAACTGGGCTCAGTAGAAACCCTTCCTTTTCTGTCACTGAGGATAAAGCAGCTCCAATTTATTCAGCCAACATTGTATTTTAGGGGACCAAGACCATTTTTATCAGATAATCTGCACTCTGTATATTGCTAAAGAGTGAGTTTCACTTTAGGATGGCTCATCTAGCTTGTATTTTGTGGGTGGAGTTGCAATATTTTTTTTGAGGATGCTCTGACTCCCTTAAAGATTGCAAATCCACCAACCCCATTAGTGAGCTCTTCAAAACACTGCTTTAGACTGCAAACTCCCTGGGAGCAGAGACTGTCTTTTTATTTTCTGTTCACAAAACATCTGTTCCAGTCCCAAAGGGCTCTGCAGTGCCAGCACAACCCAATGAAATAACCACAATCCTCATTAAAGTTTTGTATCTGCAGTGTATGTTCAGCTTTTTCTCCATGGGAGCATTGTTTCATGGAAGGGGCTGAACTCCAAAGGTATCTGTGTCTTCTTGGAGCAGGACCTTGGCCTAACAAGCATAACATTTGCATAATAACAGCTGGAAAACACCTGATATTAACTGACTTTAAACACTGACTATAACTACCCAGACAGCTACATTAGATAATGACAACAGATGGAAATGCTGACCTCACTCAGGAATTTCATGAGATACTCCATATCATGACTGCCTTCCACAAATAGTCACCTGGATGCCAAATTTAAGAGGAGCTAAAATTACTCGGCTTTCAAACACTGCTTGTGACCCATGACTTTCTGAAAATCATGTCCTTTATGATATTTGTCCATATGATGCATGCAAAAAAATACATCCACCCAAACCAACCAGAAATTTTGAAATTCCTGCAAAATAATTACTCTTCAGCAGCAATGGGGCTACCTACTGTCCCTGCACCCCTTGAGTTGTTGCTGCATTTGATGGCTGCAAAGAGCTCACAAATCCCATAGCAGTCTCATTCCTTCTTTGCAATCAGGTTCCCTGCTCCGTGCCACACAGCACCAAGAAGGTGTCCAGGATTAGAGCTCTGTACAGAAGCAAAGGGATGATTTTGAGACACTGCTTCAGCAGTAAACACGGTCAACTGAGAGCTAATAAAATTTCAAATTAGCTGTGACTTTTCATGGCCCTACAATCGTGTTGGCTGATTTAATGGGCAGTGTCTTAACTGGCTGAGACTGAACAATTGAGCATTTCTACACAGTTACGGATGCTGCAACAAAAATCCGTCATGCTAACATCACCAACAGAATGCAAATAACCTGCAGCCAGAGGTGTTATTATGTGTTTAAGCAGACTCTGACAGGTGCTGCATGTCAAATGTCAGACTGGAACAGGCAGGCCATGGGTAGGGATGGACCTGTTTGTACACAGAGAGCATTCTGTGAACCGTGACGCACACTGGGAGCCCCAGCCAGACAGGCAGGCAGAGGGAGGTGAGCTTAAGGAGCCTGACTGGGGTGAATCTGGGAGAGCATACATGACAAACTCAAGGATTGCTCCTGCTAAAGACCATGACACTTTTTGTCACTGACTGCAGTGGGATGAGCCTCTATGAGAAACTGTACTAGGCAAAGCAAAACTAGGAGGTAAAAATAACAATAAAGCTCTGTTGTCTCCCATGGGAATATTTCCACAGGCAACAAAAGCATGAAATGCACTGATTATACAAATAAGTGTGTCTCTCACCTCATCCAGTCCTTATCTTTCAGTTCCCTTTCTATGCCATTCATCAGGCAACATTATCACTTTTTGTGGGGACACTGTCTTGTCCTGTGATGCTTTTGGATGAATTACTGAGAGAGTTTGGATGGGAAAGGTTTTAAATGTAAATGCTCAAAGGTAAAGATAACAAAGTCTTAGTCTTACCCTTGAGCAAATCAGGTTTTACTCTTTCAGTTCTACTTTAAACTCTGGTTTAGAGGAAGGGTCTGAAGGAACGGCTCAGTACTTTTGCACAAACAAGTTACTGTTCACGTGAATATTTGTGCTGATAAATGTTTACAGGAATAATGATGTTCTGCCCTGAGTTGAGAACTGACATTCAATTTACTTTAATTGGATTTGGGGACTAAACGGGTTTTACTCCAGTGCTTTGCAGAGAGCAATTTTACTTATTCAACAAGAATTGTAGCTTTTGGCTCCCCTGTAAGGAGTTAAAGGGAAACAAAACACAACCGTAAGGAACAATGGCAATGTGACTGTCAACCCCCTGTTACCACGTTAGCTATTCATATTCTCTTTGCTCCTTCTGTCCCACCTGCTCTGTTATGATTTCGCTGAATAAGCTTCCCACTGGTTGTATCCTGGCTAAATTAGATTGCTGGCTGCCTGGGAAAGGAATTGCCCTCACATCTTTCTCTAAGTGTTCAGTACTTCTTTGCAAATTTGAAGTAACACAGTCATATGTAATAGCAATCATGTATTTGAATTACAGAACTCCTTGGGCTCTTGTGCAGAGCCTCTGTGGGTGTATCTGCGGGGCTAGTCACTACAGAAGTACTCTGCAAAACGTTCATCCCAATCCAGACCTAAATTCTTGTTCAAAAAAACCATCTGCATAGAAAAAGAAGGGAAGTGCAAGGAGGAAATGACAGAAAACACATGATAATCACCATTATCTGGCATAAACCAGAGCTATAATAATGTGTTTAGAATCCGCAAGTTCACAGCATCCTCCAGCTCATCATTGCTCTGGAGAATACAGTTGATGCAGCTGGCTTCATGGACTTCTTCCTTTCTCCAGGCAGATTTTTAACAGCCAGCAAAGCAGCATAGAAACCAGGCAATCTAGGATTTGGGGGAATTTCATGAAGCTGAGCAAGGCATATGAGGGACTTTCCTAGCTTAAGAGAGACTAACTGTGTCCTGGGGTGCAGCAGGCACCAGCCGGGCAAGGGAGAGGATTGTCCTGCTCTCCTCTGCCCTGGGGCAGCCTCGCGTTGAGTCCTGGGGGCAGTTTTGGGCACCATAACATAAGAAAGACTTTGAGCTATTAGAAAGTGTCCAAAGGAGGGTCATGAGGATGGTGAAGGCTCTGGGTGGGAAATCTTATAAGATGTGGCTGAGGTCACTTGACTTGTTCAGCCTGGAGGAGAGTGAGGTGAGACCTCATTGAGGTCTGAACCTTCCTCTCGAAGGGGAGGGGCAGGCACTGATCTCTTCTCTATGGTGATCAGTGACAGGACTGGAGGAAACTGCATGAAGCTGAGTTGGAGGAGTTTAGGTTGGATACTAGAAAAAGGTTCTTCACTCAGAGGGTGGTTGGGCACTGGAACAGGCTCCTCAGGGAAGTGCTCACAGCACCAAGCCTGACAGAGCTGGGGCTGTCCAGTGCAGGGCCAGGAGTTGGGACCCGATGATCCTTGTGAGCCCCTCCAACTCAGGATATTCTATGATTCTGTGACTAGCATTTGGACAGGGCAGTAAGTACAAGTTGCTTAACCTGATCAATCGTCACGCAATAGCGTACTTGAAACTGCCTCCTTAAGGAGCCAAAGCACCTCTCAAAAGTGATTACTCTGAGCAAAAGGGACTCAGAGCTTAGCAGTTCTTTTGTGGGAACAGTGGTTTCACACCCTCAGCAGCTGAGAGATCCTTGTCACTAAGGTCTCTCACTTTCCTGGCAAGCGCTGCAAGTGTTAAGCTACTGCTGAAAAGTTCACCCTAACATATTCTGACTGAATCCAAGCCAATTTAAGCAACCATCTGAGAACAGCTTGGAAACTGGTCTCAGACAACTCAGATACTGGCATGTTTCTCAAATCTTGGTCAAGAGCAAAGTGGCCATGCACTCTACGCATGTTGAGCACAGTCGGTGCAAAACCTCAGGATTTTAAGGGAACTTTCTGCCCCACGGAGGTTGCAACAGTTTGCCTCAGATACTAAAGCAGGTCTGGTAGAGCTTTCCTGAATTTCTGCTTTAAACATTGGTGCTCAAACTGTTTAAGCACCTTTTCAGGTGCAGAAATGCTTTGTGAAATAAGTGTCCCATTGTTTTTTTCTGAAGCTGGTTCACGTCACCTTCTGTTACATCTTACCAGCAGTGCCTCTTTCCCGTAAGTAAGCTCCCTCATTTCAGCAGACAGTGGTAGGTTTTCTTCAATACAGAGAGAACTTTCATAGTTTCTTTCTGAATCTACTAATCAAAGTCATTTCATTAAGGACTACTTGAAAGTACCAGGAGCTCTCCCAAGGTGTCAAGACAAGGCACTGCTAGACCCCAGTTCACAACACATCATCCACTCCAATGGCACAATCAATGCCTGCTCCTGGATGCCGGAATGTCTGGATTCACACAGCCCTCCTGCCAGCCCTGCTGCCACCAATCAGCAGCAGGTGACACCCACGCGTTACCATCCAACACAAAGTCAGCAAAGAGCTGAAACCTGAAAATGTGAACTGGTCATTTTATCTGAGGAGAAGTCAATTAACAGTTACCATGAAACAGAGGAAGAGAAGCTGGGTGATTTCTAACAAATTATACCAGCTACCCAATCTTTCAGGTACGGCGGACTTTCTCATCCTTTTAGCAGTGCTTTGTGGTTCCTCCAAGATGACCCTATTGTTTGAATGGATCTATCTGTGATGGTAAATGCTAATTTATGATGGCTGTTTTCCCAGGTGCATTCAGATCTCAATACTTCCCTCCACAAATGTAGCCAGCACATTATTGCATAATTTTTTATGGTTTTGAGGAAGCAGACAGCTTACACACCACGCCCAGGAGACAATCTTCTCATGCTATTAAAGCCTTGTGACATGAGGGCAAAAAGAAAAAAGAAAGTATCAGAAAGCACCCCACCACCTTGTCTGCAGCTCAAGCATTTGCAAATAAAAAGGTTTGCATTCTGGGGTTCTCCTGGATTCTTTACCATTCCTTTACAACCCTGAGACTACCTTCAGGTGTAACCCTATGCACTGCAAAGATCAGTGCAGACTCCTGCCAGCTCTCTAACGCTCTTTGGCATGTGGTGGACAGACGGTGAACACATGGGTGTTGAGAAGGCCAGTGTGCCGTGCCAAAATTTCTCTTGCCAAAGATTTGTAATGCTGCTGTTCCAAAGCATTATGTAAGTCTCCACCTTACTACAAGCGCTACCTGATCCTTGAATGGGGCAAGACACTGTGGAGTTGCCAATAGGCTATGGTACAGTTAAACAAAGAACACTGATTTGCCTCAGAGAAGCCATTCCTGAATTACACTGTCCCTGAACTGGGGGTTGGTTTCTAGTGGCAGCAATAACTAAGACTCAGGGCTGCAAGAAAAGGCAAAAATCCTGTGTGCATGGGCTTGGTGGCTCTGACCTGCTCATTGCTCCAGTGCTGGGAGACTATGGCAACCTTTAGTTGTTCTGGTCCAGGAGGATAGAGGGAAGGAAAGCATACAAATTGCTCCACCTGCTAGCTTTTGGGAAGCATCTGGTGGAGCACAGACTGAACTCGCAAAGTCAAAACGGGGCCATGGGTATACTGGAACTCCCTCTTTGGCCTAGGCTAAATGAGACATAAACTGAAGGCAAGAGCTTCGCTAATACCATTCTTGCAGAAAAAGAAAACAAGATAGTTTATTTTCCTCAGTCCCAAAGGAAGATTGTTGACCAGATGACAGCTAAAAAAAATGAAGTTTCTATACATTTATGTAATAGTGTGCAATATATATTACAACAGGCCGGCCTTATTTGACTGGAAATGGTATGTATGTATGTATGTATGTATGTATGTATGTAGGTACGTACGGATGTATGGATGTATGGATGTATGGATGTATCTATCTATCTATCTATCTATCTATCTATCTATCTATCTATCTATCTATCTATCTATCTATCTATGTTATCCTGCAACAATCACTAACACAAGCCTTTGGAAGTGTTTTAATTGGGAAGAGGCAGTGCAGAACAGCAGACAACTGAACAGAAACCTCTAATGAATATGAAGGTTTAGATAATATCGTGAACATTGTCATTTCAGATGTATTTTCATATCTATGAGAAAGACTCTTGCCTTTCACAAGTAATGTAGATTTACATTTGACAGAACCACGTTTGACAGAGTTCAGCAGCTGTTCAGGAGCTGGAATTGTTCAAAGCAGGAAATGAAGGATGGGTCGGTTCCAATTCTTGGAAAACCAGCAATCTTTACCCTACCTGGAAGATTTGGTTACTCTGGAAAAGCCCCAAACAAAAAGAAAGGCCCTCAAGTGAAGTTACTCTGTTGAACTTTCAGACCAAATCAGCAGTTTAATTTAACATCTGTAGTCCTCTCCTGATTTCACCTCATTGTGATCTTGTCTTCATGTGAAGACACTGAAATGGAGAACTGGACAACTCTGGCTCTCAGCAGTTAGATGATTTCTCCAGAACAAGGATGGGTAACACAGCTTTGCTGTTCAATAGCATATTCATGAGATTACTTAAGAATATCCTCTTTTCCCCTTGATTTTTCCTGTACACGCTATTCCTAACAGAGGAGTCTACCAATGCAACAGAGCCCATATTTAGCCTATGGAACACCAGCCTCTTCTCAAGGTATTGTCAAATGCCATTAACTCCACTTTCAGGACTCGTCACAGAAGATGATCTTGATTTTTTTAAACTTTCAAACTTCTTATTCTTTAAGTACATGACAGAGCACTCAGTGTGGGGTGAGACACGAAGGTACTACCATCACACCTACTCTTAGGGTAGTGAGTGTTTGCAGCCATGAATTAGAGAGGTTATTTTCTGCTGAAGCAAGACACGAACCACTTTTCTCATCTTGTTTTAAAGAAACACTTCCTGTTTGTTGTAATACAGGCGGCCTCAGGTCAAATGTACAAAATCTTAGCCTTTCACCCAGACTGTTACAGCACTGTCATTGCACTGTTTTTCCTTAACTGATACTGGATGATCACCAGCTCTCAGTTACTCACTACAGCTTCTTTCAAGTTGATGGGCTTGGTGTTTTAAAAGTGCAAACAAAGTGGACCTGGGTGTGAAACCTAAGTGCTAGCTTTGACAAATGACACTTTTGTGTGGAGAGACTGCACTCAGAGACAACTTTTTACTAGCCTGAACAAAGATTACATTTCACCAAGTCTCTCTCTGAGTGACTCCTGCTCAGCTTGTTATTGTTTATCTGAACGGCCTCCAGATTTAAGAGGAGAACACACCCTGTAATTTAGCACCTGTCTCCCTCAGGGTATGATTAGGCTGGGAGCTGATGAAAAAGTTTCTGACTTCAGCTCCCATTATCCTGAGGAATTTCCGGCTGCAGAGATTTTGATTAGCAGACACTTGACACCACAGTGTAGGAACCAGGTGTCCAATGAGCTCAGGCAGAGTGAACTCCCCTGTACTGTGAACAGCCCCACTAACCTCTTTCTCACCACTCGTGGTACCCATTTTGACCAGATCAGTTGTTTGACTTCTAAAGCTTCATGAAAGGACTTCTACCTCCACTGCCAACATTCATGTGCAAATTCCACATTTAGATCCTTCCCAGTGAACCAAAATAAACCACCTTCCTCCAGCCCTGAGCATGCATCACTCCAGTGTATGTGATAGAATCCCAAAAGAGGGAGAAACCATAGTGCTCATCCACACACTACATGTTTTTTGGAGAGGCCTCAGGCATGCACTTCTTCAGTGCTCTTCAAAGCACAGCAGCTTCCCAAGGTATAAGGTTTGTGGTGAATGGGCTCAGTTCTGTTGAACACAGATGCCTAGTGTGATCTGAGTTGCTGCTGGATATCTGAGAAATCCAAAGGGAACTGTCACATGTGAAATATATATATGCTCTACCAGACACACATCTCATTGTGAAGGGGAAGCCAGAAGTTGGCTGGGGTACTCTCAGATGTCTCAGATGGTGCTGGACAAAAGGCAACAGACATTAAGTTGGCACATGGAAAATTATAATTAGATACAAGCGGAAAAACATTTACTATAAGGATGGTCATGTACTGGAGCAGGTTGTCCAGAGGTGGAATCTCCATCCTTGGAGGTGTTCAAGAGTTGACTGGACACAGCCTTGAGCAACCTGATGTAATCAGTACTGCCTTGAGTAGAGAGCTGAACTTAAAATTGCTGGAGATCCCTTCCAACCTAGATTATGCTATGATATTCTACAAATATCTCCACTTACTGTAGAAATCAGCATAACATCTAGCAAACAGGCAGAGCATCAGCCTTTCTTCATGAGTCCTTGTACCTGTATTTGAGGCCTTGTGCCAAAAAAAGGACTAAGGCTTCAAAGCAGGAGTGCCTCACCACTGCTGAATCTCCTACATCTCAGGGGTTGAAATTCTAGACTTGAGCTCACAAATACAAATGATCCATTAAAACGTATAAAAAGCAAGTTAATAAAGTAAATGTATTCCACTATTTCACTTCCCAGCTGAGGAGAGCCCTTAGCAGAGAGAACATAGCCAAATCAAAGGCATAGTGCGTGACAGATTATCTGTAATCTGTAATGCACACCAAGTACATGCATTTTTTTTTTTTGAGTGTACCAAGAGTAAAGTCAACACTCATTTGTGGGCTCTGACATATGAAGAAGCTATCACAAGGCAATAAGTTACAATCTATCAGCTGCTCTGTTCTTGCTGTGCACACCACTGCTTCACACAAGTTCACCAAATGCAAGCTAGCAGTTGATGTGCACTAACTTGTAAACCTGTCAATGCCTTTTGTCTCTCCCATCTACATCTGCTGTCCTGCAGGCTTGCAAGGCAGCTCGTTTCAAGGTGAGGGCAACCCAGGTAACAAGGTTAACCCTTGAACCAGGAGATGCTCAGTCTGGTCATGCTCTTTGTGATACCACAGTGTTGTGATCTACATCGTATGTTAGGCTGGATTACTCTTTCCCTCTCTCTCTTTCTAAAAACTTCACAGCATTTTTGCTGGTTATTTTCTTCCATGGAAACTGGGACTATCCTTGGGTCTATTTACCGTATTTTTACACATCTGATGTGATGAACTTCATTGCTGCCCTGTGTCAGCTGTAAATAGGAAAGATGAGTACAGTGATATTCAGTTCGATATGATGTAAAAAGCCATCATTGTTTTATAGTGTGTACTCTTTGTATAGTTCTCCAATTTTTCCATCTTTTCTAAAGGAGTAATTCGGTCCATTTGCCATGCCAGATGTGCAGAAGTATTTTAAATATTCAATCAGAATCCCGGTTGCTGTGAAGCAGATAATCACAGTCTTGGCTCGGCTATTATTTTTTTTTTAACTGTACTGTTCTCGCAAAAATGATAAAACAGAGGCTTGCAAAATACAGTCTCCACTTCACAGTCTGGGTCCTGGCCCAGACTTGTGGTTTACAAAGCCTTTTGCTGAGTGACAACAAAACAAATTATGCAGTCTCCCTTATGCCTTAAATTTAATATCTCATCTCCTGCTCTCTAATTCAAACCTTCACACTGCACCACGGTTTCCTTTGTAATGAGATAACTCTGAATATTAAGTTTGCATTACACAGAGCTATTATTCACATGCCTGACATCATTACATATGGAACAGTAATCAATAAAACATGGTTTGAGAGGTATTGGATGGCTTGTGGGCATGGGGATCAGTCACCGAAGCCTCTAAGTTTCTGCAAAATATCCATTCCAAGTCAATAGTGACCGACTGGAGAGCCTTGATGAAAGCCCCAGGCAGTGAGGGCAAAGTTGGAAAAGTCAGAGATGCTCACTGTCTGAGGTGGTCCCATCGTGTCACTGCTGAGCCACTTGGCTGGGGTGGAGGGATTGGACAGGTGCACAGTCTCTGCCTGCTCTCTGCTATATGGACTCGATTTGAAGATAAACAAATGTCCCTCTTCAGCCCTGGCACCCCAGATACAAACCCATTTAATTTGAATTCCAATCCACTCTGGCTGAGTCAGCCTGGCAGATTTTGCTGTCTGTTCTCTACCAGCTGTCAAAAAACAGTCTGCCCTGCGGAATCAAGCCCAGATGACTGTTCACTGTGAGAGGTTTATAGGCTCCGTGAAGCCTGACATATCACATGTGCTCATGTCCTACCTCCATCGTTGTCTTTCCCGTCGCCGCATGCCGTCTCCATGGAAGTGTCACAGCCTGCTCCTCTCCAGCCCAGCTGGCAGACACAGTGCCAGCCGTTCATGTCCAGAGTGCATCTGCCATTGCCGTTGCACAAGCCAGGGCATCCCTCTGCAAGGCAAACAGCCACACGTTCAAACGCACTCGAAACACAAAGCAACACAGCCTGGAAAGGGCTTCATTAAACAGCTTTTTCCCTTTGCCTTCAGTTTATTTCTCCACTCCCACTTTGTATCTTCCCACCTGGAATGAACCCGCTTTGGTGTCAGGATGGTGGTGACCACTCAATGGGCAGCTGCTTCTGGCTCTCCCAGGAGGTCCTCACAGCATAACCTCACTCACTGCACTGAGGGAATGGTGAGTTTCAGGGGGACACTGAGATATTCCTGCTTCATTGGTTGTAAAAGCAAGGCAGCACATTGCCCTCCGAGCATCTCAAAATATTTGCTATGTAACACCAGTACTTGGGGTTGCCTAAACGGCATTTGGGGTTAAAGTTCCCAGCACCCAGCAGGATAAAGCAACTGGCTTTCAGTAATAGTGAGATCTCAGACTGGTAAGCATCCAAAACCAGCTGGAAAGGGAAAGGCAGAAAATATTTGGAAGATATACAGTTTCTTTACTGTAGTAATTTTGGGAGGGATTCATCTCATACGGTTCAAATTAATCTACAACTGAGATACCTTCAACTCTCTGTAGTCAGCAGAGAAACAGACTGTCCCAGGGCAGAAGTCTCCTCATGTGGGTTTGATGCTCATGGTGATGAGCTGAAGCATGCTCTGGAAACACCCATTTCTCCCCAGTGACTAGAGAGACCCCAGCACAGAGGCAGGCATTTTATAGGTGATAAAAATTAGTTAGGGAGGATGAACACCAACCTCCCAGTCTGCTCACTAGGGTTTGATTTTCTCATCTGATGACCTGCTGCTGAGATTTTTGTACTTCCCCCTCACCCCACCCCTTCAAGAAAATAGCAGAGTAATTTCCACAGTAAGCAGTGGTGTGAGAGAGGCTGCTTAGTTTATACCCTTCTGGGGCTTTTTACCTGCAGAGCTCAAAAATCTTTACCATGAAGCTGTCAGAAATGTAAGAGACACTTAACAGCTTAGGAAACTGAAGTACAAGGGACTGAAGTGACTGTGAAGGTCACTCAGCAGGACTGATTACACTAGGGACACAATTCAGTCTTCCTGAGCCCTGTTTTAATGCTTTCTCTATTTATATGTGTGTTGTGCAATCCTGCCACATAGCTTGAGTTTTTTCAGTCTCTCGGCTTTGCAAGACAGGTTTGTGAACCTATGTGAAAAACACAGACCTATCCTGTTCTGAAGGACAGTGAAGAGGTGTGTGTTGTCTTGACACCTGTTTGACCATATGACGTGTGAGAGTCTCCCCAAGGCAGAGCTGGGACCCCATCTAGAGCATCTCATGTCATCATGTGTCCTGCACTGGGGAAATGAGGCTTAGAAACGCCTTTAAAACAAAAAATTGTTTCACAGGGAGCTTTTTAAATTCATAGAATCTTTCTCAGTGAACAGAAAAAACCAAATATTTTCTAGGACTGTTTTTTTAACAAGTGACTGATTTACAGGGACCAAATAGAAAAGGGAACAAAGGCGGTACAGAAAAGTCCTTTAAAAGGATCTTAAATACATTTTTCATTTACAAACATATTTGTTGCATTTCAGTCTTTTAAAATGTGTATTCTGGGATGGGGCAAATAATGTGTGTGTGTCTATGTGTGAGCATGCTGTTGTATATTGTGGTATATATACACTATATCGGTATTTATATACTACAGAAGAGCTATTTATAGGCAAGGCTACTTGAAATTCTCCATTTTAATATCCTGCCTTCAGTTACTCACAACATTGCCAAACTTTTAACCATTTAATCTGATTTCTTCCATTCTACAGCTAATTTACGTGTTTGTTCCCTTTATTTTCTTTCAGTACAAGCTGAAAACATTCAGTTACCTTGAGAATGAAAGAGGAAGAAGTGTATTAAGTAACCTCCTAAAATTACTTGGCTAGGTAGGTAATCCCATTTTGAAGTAGATAAATCCAGTTTGGATGCGACCATCCTGACAGTAGAGATAGGACTTTTTCCCCCCTCTCTATAAATCAAAGGATCATAGGATCATAGAATCATAGAAAGGTTTCAATCGGAATGGACCTTAATGGTCATCCAGTTCCAATCTCCCTGCCATGGCCAGGGACACCTTCCACTAGACCAAGGTGCTCAAAGCCCCATCCAACCTGGCCTTGAACACTTCAAGGGATGGGACATCCACAGCTTCTCTTTGGATGCTTTAATTTAATGGTCTAGATGAAAAACCTCTGAAGAAATCTTGCTTTATGTGTATACTGTACGGCTCTATTAGAGGTTGGCTGGTGCATCACCACTAAGGACACCTCTTGTTTTTACTCCTTGGACTCTATAAATCCTTGGTAAAAAGTTATCTTCTATCCTACAGCTACAGAGACTGGGCAGAACAAAGGTGCTGTAGTGCTGACCTGGACAGGAGTGAAGTGAGAACCAGAAAGATTTGAATGAAGAGAAGTTGAAGCCACCATGATCTTGTCTCATGTGCTAAGTGTCCAGGAAGTGTAACAAAAAATTAATGTAGCTATAAAAGTGAGAAGCTCATACAGAACTGCATGTGCTCTACTCTCTAAGGCTTAGGAAAAAGGGAATTTGGAGTGGGAGAAAACAGATGATATAGTTTGGATGAGGCACCTTTGGCATCTGAGGAAATGAGAAGAGCTTGATTTGTCTCTCCTAGCACAATAGTGGCTGAAAAAACTATGATTTTTTTCCACAAGTTCATGAAACAGATAAACATTGAGAAGGGAAAACTTCTTAAAAGCTATTTAAGGTAAAGAGAATAATGCTGGCACAAGAACAAATGGACATAAACCAAATATGAATAAATTCTGGCTGGAAATTAGAAAGGAAAAAAATAATTTGCCAGGATCAAAGGAATGAAGTTCTGGAGCAACCTCCCTGTGGGAGTATTAAGGAGAAGATTCCTCAGTTATTTATCTATAGAGACTGGTAAATTTATATAAAGTTTTACACAATGTGGTTGCCCTTGCCAGGAGAAGACTAGACTCTAACTGAGGAGATCCTTTTCAACCCTATGTGTTTGAATTTTGTGTGCAATTCATTGTCTATATGAAATGTGCTTGAGAGTATTTGAATGGACTTTCAAGATTTACTCTGAAATCTTCTTGATTCAGACACAGAGAAAGTAAGCCAAGCATTTCAGAAAGAGGACAAGCAGAGGAAAAGCATCAGTCAGGAGAGGAGAGATAGAAGAGAATGAGTATCTCATGAGATTATGCCTTCCCAAAATATCTATTCCTCTTCCTGAGTACTATGGGAATCCAGGGTGACCAGATGAGACATAAGCACCTGTAGATACTTAAAGTAGGGTAACTCCAACCTGTAATTTCATATTCCACTGTTTTGGTGCCTTTTAAGTCTAGAAATTACGTTTGTCCCCTCCCACTAAGGAGAAAGTAACCTCTGGTTCCTATAAGACAAAGCTCTTCCAAGGAGCCGGAAAGAACTGTTTCCTAATGACATAAATGGTTTTTCACAGGTACAGGAACATAGGAGTGTTCCAATGTTTACCATTACATTACAGGATTCATCAACGTTTCAGTGCTTTGAGGATTAAACTGAATTCCTCCAGTGTCATGGTTTGGTAGGAGAGCAGACATTTTTAAGAAGTATAGAGAAAGTAAACCATTAATAGGAAAAAAAAATTAAACAGCAGCTGTCAGAGGATTCGGGCCTTCAGAAAGTTAGAAGACAACAGAGACATGTAAGCCAATATAGCCAGGAGAACGGACCCGTAAGTACTAGCATTTCTGAACTAGTTCACTGCACAGAGACTTGACCATCACTTACACTACAGAGATAGGACGGTACAATATTCCTCACTCCACAAAAAGTGCACTTCAAAGCACTTGACGAAAAGACGATACAAAATAAACTTTATCCTCTCCTTTCCCCCATGCTGGGGAATAAAGCAAAGAGATCATCTTGTTTCCGAAGTGCTTCTGAATGTCAACACAGTGGGATGGCTTAATCCTCAGAGATTTACACCACCATAATCTTGCAGCTCTGATTTCTCATAGCTAGAAGTCACTAATGATCCATTATTCCTGTTTGTGGTGTTAACTGTACCTGGGTGACTAAGAATTAAATACATGAATAGGGCTATTTTGGAAAACGGGGAGGAAACTCTTTATGTGAGTTTCAAACCTAAGCATGTGAAAGTGCTGCTGAAAGATTCTGGAGGGCATTTACAAAGATGTCAGGTCTGCCATGCAAGCAAGAGAACAGACTAGGCAAGCAATATAAAAAGTGGGCTAATTTTGAAACAGACAAGCAAAGAGTACCAGAGTGAAGGGAGACTGTCACCAGAAGCTATTCTGCAATTTTTAAGATTGTTGGTAAAATAATCTGCTCTTAATGATCTGTACAGTTAAAGCCTTCTCTAGTTAGTCCAATTATAAGGAACACTTACTGATATTTTTCTTCAAGGCAAACCTCACTGCCACTTGAAATTGGACTCAGAAGAAAAGGCTATTCATTATCTTTCGTTCACTGTCAGTAGGAAAGCACTGACAGATGTTCTTAGCAAGTCCCACAGACAGCGGTTGAGCTCTGGGACAAGTAGGACATGGCTGAATGCAACAGGTGAAGATGCAAATGCCTGAAGCTTGAGAGAGCAACCACTAAAGAGACCTACAGAAGCTTCTCTAGGACTAAAGGTGAAGAGCAAAGCATCAGCTGATTCCTGCAAATTACGAAAGCTTGGCAAAGTGTCCCCAAACCAACTCAACTCTTAAACTACCATCATGATATTCTGTGGTGATGGGAATCCAGAATTCCTTAATCGGATGCATCCTGTAATAGAAGGTTAAGAAGTTACTGACCAGAGCCCCTACACTTTTAACTGTACAAATGAGGGAACTGGCTTTGGTCAGATCTTGGGTTCTCACTTGCTCTCATGCTTCAGTAGCAGCTCAAAGAAGACACCTTGCAGCCACCCCAAATGTTGTTCAGCAACTTTAAATTTCAAACTAGCTGTTTATATATGCATCACTACAGCGTTAATGCAGTTAATGATTACTTTTGAAGAATAAGAATTGATATTCAGTAATAGAAATTAATTATGCTGATGTACTATCAGATCCAATGATATTCTGGATGGAGAAGCTCTCTCTAAAATCAGCACCTCTTTTAATTATTATTAAAATAATAGGCACCTCTTCTCATTTTAAGCATTACCAGTGTTAATTAGGCCTTAGTTTAGAAGACTCTACTCTGAGTCTAGTTAGAGCTTCTTGGTTTAATTATGCTGATGTTTGCTATTGAAACTTGCCCTCCCATTTAGAAACAATTCTACATCTTCTCTGACTTACTGGTTTATTGTACAGCTGCAGGAAAGATTCAGCAGTAAATCAGGCTCACCCTTTGACAACAGAGGATTACTGGGAAGGGATTTCAACCAGAAAGATGTTAATAATTAAGAAAGCCAAAAGGGCATGAGTAATTTAGTTTTGAAAAATGCACACCATGCAGTTAGCCAAGTAAAAAATCATGTACTTTTAATGTTTCAGCTATTGCTAATCTTTCCAAAAGAGGCCATGCATAGCAAAAGAAGATCTTTTATTCTTAGTATGTTGCTTAACCTGTTACCCACTGAAATACTCACTAAATATAATGTGTCTTTATTATTGGGCATAAAGGTGAGTCAAAAAGCTACCTGGAGGAAAAATGACAGCTACAGAAGACTTAGTTTAAAAAACTGGGCCACTGAATGGGCAAATCAGTACTGAAGGTTCCTTGCCAGGCTCTGCAGGTTGATTTTTCATCTTTTATATGCCCTCAATGCTTATCTGATATTTTTTGATGCAACCTTCTCCAATATATGTTGAGATGAAAAGGAGTCCTAGGGTTTTGAAATGCAAAACACTGAGATGTGGAACATTAACAGTAGGTTCTGATCGCACTCCTAGTGATGGCCCATATCTTCCTCTAAGGATGCCACCATGATTACTTCAAAAGGGCACAACAAATGACCCTCTTTCCCTGATCTAAGAGAGAGAATGTACTTTTTCCTCCTAATTTAAATAAAGTCAAGCATGTTTTGTTTGGTGCTAAGCAATGAGAGAAAACTACCAGTGTACAATCAACTGATCTCTAAAGAGGGGTCCAAAGACAGCTACCAGTTGCTGCACTACACTGAAGATGGAAGTCTTTAAACTATGGACATCTCCTCACCATTAATATTCGTCTGTTCAAAGATATTCCCTATTCGCAGTTGTACCTGAATCTGCCTTTAATCCTCAGTGGAAAAAAAACCAAAAACATTAATTGTAAATTCGCCCAGAGAAGTGAAGTCAGTAGGGCAACCATGTTTCTTGTCACACCACACAAGCCCTATATAGCAAAGACTTCATTTTAACTGTTCATAGGGTCAATATTTCAGCATATCTGCTCTTCATCCTCAGCCTCTCACAGCTGTTATTTTTGATTGCTCATAACCTGAAAAGAAGGATAATACTACAGAAAAAAATTGATTTGTTCAACCTGATTTTTTGGTTTGTTTAACCAGCAAACATACAATGCTTGCATGGTGTCAACACTGTGTTGCTGTTAGTGTCAAATCAGCCATGTAGAAAAATATTTAAGTCCAACTCAATCATATTTATTGTCAGATTGTTATATTTAACCATATGCATGCTATTTCAATACTTTTCAAAAGCTAAGTGCATTGTGGAACTGTCTGTTTCTATTAAAAAGCCCTTAAGTAATTCAGCTCATTGTTCTGATTAATAAATGTGATTTTTTTAAAACAGCAGATGATCTGTGTTCTGTAACAGTTCAATTCCTTTTCCTCTTTGTTGAAGAAAGACTTGGGCCCTAGACTTGCTTTACACTTACAAACAGGAGCATAAGGTTGGATTTTGTTGTAGTGTACATTAAAGCAGCATCACTAATTTCTACAGATTTTGCAGATTTATGCAACCAGAGGTTTTCAGATCATAACATGTTTGTATTAGGAAAAAAACACCCCAATATATCATTAGTGAAAGTTCCCATGTAAGACTTGGCAGTTGTGGATCAAAAACATGAAGACTCCACACAGAAAGTGCACTCACCTGTGTTACAAAATGAACCATAGACATTTAATTAAAACGCATCACTGTACAGGGCTCCTGCTGTATTCACAGACACTTGTTTTCTCCTGACTTGCCTTACCTGAGTGGGAAGGGTGAGGATGACAGATGATTTGGAGGGGAGGGCAGGGACAAGGGAATGGGTAGGAACACTGATATGATGTTAACATAGGGTCACAGCACTCATAGAGGTACTTCCTACCTAAATGACTGGAAAGCTCACCCTTCCAGACATTAGGGACCACTGTGGTGACAATGAGGAAGAGATGCAACCTCAACACAGCATGTTCATGGTGCATTTTTTAAAAAGAAACACAAAGACAATAGGAAAAATAGGAAGGAAGAGCATACCTTTCACTACCTTATCCAGATAGTGAGCTTGGGAGATAAAAGACAGGACATTTAAGGTAGGATTGAATAAGTGCATTGCGGCTTACTACGAGACTGTGCAGGTGCTAGAAAGGCAAAGGAGAGTTCGCTGTGATATGAAAAGAAAAACCTTGATTATGAGGAGAGAAAAAAGGAAGAAGGGTGGAGCACAGTGCTCCTCAGTCAAATGGCTCGAGAAGGCTGTGTTAAGGCATCCAATCATCTTTGCTCATTAAGATCAGGAAAAAAACCCGGAAAGTTCTATATATATATTTATGTGTTTATATATATATAGGTATATATGTATATGTATATATATATATCAGAATATTGCAATGCTCTGCTCATTTGCAAGTCTCCCTCCACTTTACTGGCTGCTTTGCATTTCATCAGGAAAGCGGAGTCATTTGGAAGTCCTCCACCTTACCTGATAGTCTTATATTTTTCCACATAAAGAGGCACAGTTCTGTGACCTTACCAGACTGGTAGAGGCTTTTCCCTGGACCTTTCTAATGGTAATACACTGCATTTATACAGCATTTTCTAGCTCCAGATCAAATTACTTTACAAATATTAAATTAACCTCATGGTAACTCTACCAGATAGGCAAGTATTAATATATTAATTTCAAGGTGGGCTAAAGAAAAAGCAAAAAAGAAAGTTATAGATGTCATGTACCAATTCACATGGAACACTAATTTGGAAAACCACCTTCTGATTGATTTTCTGGTGTCAAGAAGAAACTTGGTGGCAAAGACATGTCCTGCCTCGGAGAGCCCTGGTGCATGCCAGCAGGCGGCACTCTCTGTCCTAACACCAGCTGGTCTTTATTAATAAAAACGAAGTTCTGAGTCTTGCACTTCTCTATTTCAATACCTACTTAAACATTATTTCTCTTGCCTGCTTCCTGCAATCTGTGTCTCAGTTGTGTCCTGGTACTTTTAAAAGACGTTTTTGTTTCAGGTCCATTCAGGCAGACTGTCCACCTGGGAGGTCACGGCCTTGCAGGAATTATTTTGCCATCCTGTGAATGTAATGGATCTGTCTAGGAACTATCGTCAGTAAGTGGAGAGGGCTGGGAGAGCTCATCTAGTGTGGGGCAGTTATGAGGCTTGGCAAAGAGGCAAATTAATCACGCTGATGTGGCGGGAGCAATGCAGGAAGCACAGCATCACCATCTGCTTGGATGGTGGCTGAAGCCTAGGAATGTATCTCTTGGATTTTGACATCCACAGCAGCCCAACCTGTTAATTCAGGCAGTCACTGTGCAGCTGATGGCAGTGGAGGCAGCTGCCAATGCCAACCATGTGTCAGTTATGTATCAGTGCTTTCTTGTAATTTGAAAAATAATGGAGCTTCCTATGGGAGTAGCAGGAATCTTTCTTTTCTAAACCCATACAGGCTATACCTCTGGCATTAAAATATCATCTCATTCCCTACATACACTCCTTTAGAAACCCCGTGGGCATGTGGGACATGCTGCAAAATTATGTAGGAGTTCAGAAGAAAAGCTACTTTTCTAAGGTGTCCTCTGCACCTAAATGCACCACCACACTCAGCTCCATGTCACCACCTTAGTTCTGGAAGCCACTTTGGAACTGCTATGGGAGGAGCTCATCGGACCATTTTTCAGTGTGAAAGCCCCCTCATTTCACCAGCCTGAGCTAACTTGGTTTGCTTTGCCTGAAACACAGTGGGAATGATAACAAGTACTTCTCTTGGCTCAGAGAGAGGGAGGGAAGAAAGAGAGAAGTGAGAGATGCTGCAGGCCGGTCCTTGAGAAGGACTTGTTTCCCGCTACGCTCTCCTTCTTCACTTTCCAAATATTCTTTTTCCCTTTATCTTTCCTATGAGGTGAAGTGGACAGAGCCTTGGTGAAATCACTGGAGTTAAACTGAGATCACACAAATGTGAAAGAGAGGAGAAAGTAAACATCCATTGCTGAACCAGGGACGGCATAAGTTTATGCTACAGGGTCAGGGAAAACACTGTCTTTGAAATTCATCTGTGCTTAATATTTACTGGCAAATATGCTGCCAAACTATTTAAGGCCAGATTACCTTCAGATTGATTCAAGATCATGTCAGAACAAAGCAGCAAGTCCGTATTTTCCACTGACTGCTACAACCATGGTCTTCTCTTGCCCAAAGGTACCCATCTCAACCAGGCAGGGTGAGTGCCAGAGGGTCACACACAGCTCAGCTTCTGCTGTGGGTACACTTGAGCACTGAGTATTGGGCAGAGGGTAGAATCACAGAATCATTCAAGTTGGAAAACACCTCTAAGATCATTGAGTGCAACCACTAACCCAGAACTTCCACGTCCACCACTAAACCCTGTCCCTAAGCACCACATCTACAAGATAGCAACAACCTTCCTCAGACACTGGCAGGCTTATTTTTGTCTTGGGCCATGCATGGACTGAGTTGCTTTATGCATTCAAAGGGCACAAGTGATGTGTCAGAAAGCTGGGGAAAAGAGACGAGGATCCACCTGTAAAGTGCCTTGTCTGGATTCCAGGGGCTCCAGCAGAAATGGAGAGGCACTGATTACAACCTCAGCTATTCAGAACATGTGCGATTATTTATGCAAGAAGACTGATGAAAGGCAAACTTAAAGAGGCAGATTTCTCAAAAATCAGAGTTTTGCTATGTAAAACAAACCCCAGGCTGATGGCGCCGTAAGCAGAAGGCTGTCTGCCTGTCTGTCTGGGCACTGTTACTGCATACATCACCCGTGCATGCCAGGACCAGATTTCCTAAAGGAGCTAAACATGTAACTTTTGTGGAGATCAGTGGGGATTAGGCACTGAGGTGCTTTGAAATCCTGCTAGGTAGGCTGTGGAGTGTTTGGAGAGCTAAGTGGTGGTCCCTCAATGCTCCAGAGATTCTGGAGTATTCAGCTGCAGCAACTGAACTTCCAGAGATGGCTTTGGTCTTGCGTCCAGGCTGTTCAAGGATAATGAATATCCCAATTCCACCATGCAGGGCAGCCCTCTCTGCTATTATTTTTCTAAACAACCCTGTATGAATCATGCATTAAGAGCTGTTGGTAGCAAAATGTCATACAGAGAACGTCACATATCGGAGACCACCTCAGTGCAATGACCAAGTAGCAGAGTGAAGTCTCCCTTTGCATCTCTGAGTTGGGATGCACAGCACATGGAGCACTAGACAGGCCATATCAACATCTCTAACAAATTTGGGGGCAGGCTGTTACTGCCTTCGGAAATTTCTGGAGTTATAAGTGGGAGTTACAAGAAGGCTGGAGAGGGAGTTTTCACAAGGGCTTGTAATCACAGGACAAGGGAGAACGGCCTTAAGCTGAAGGAGGACAGGTTCAGATTGGGTATTAGGAGGAAATTTTTTACTATAAGGGTGGTGAGGCACTGCCACAGGTTGCCCAGAGAAACTGTGGATGCCCCATCCATGGAAGTGTTCAAGACAACACTGAACGGGGCTTGGAGCAATCTGGTCTAGTGAAAGGTTCCATATCCATGTCACTGGGGTTGGAACTCGATGATCTTTAAGGTCCAAACAATTCTGTGATTCTATGATTCCTTATCAAACTCAGGAAATTTTCTGTGCTGCTTCCTGTGAGGCAAACCCTTAAGAGCAGCCTACTACAGGGCTGAGCTGTAATTTGGCCTTTCAGAGCCCAGAGTAAGGGAGTTTATTTCATCTTTAAACTCAATGCTCCTAAAACCCACCATGCTCCCTGAATGTAAATTGGGCCAGAACAGAAGAAACTTGAATTCCTGCAATGTTTCTAACTAGGGATGAATTTGGAACATGCTGGAGAACCCATCACAGGAGTCTGGCACTGACACTGTTGTCATGGTGTGTTTTGTTCCTTTCAGAAATTGACCGAACTCTTCTGTTGGGTTTCAGGATTCCTGCAGTTAGATAATCAACCTTCTGCTCTACTCTCCTGCACTAAGTTTGCTGAATTGGGATGATGAATGCAAGCTTATGCATCAATTTCCTAGTTGGGAATTAACTGGGGTTACTCTAATGAAATCTCTGAATGTGAGCAATCAAGATAGTACATTCAGTGACACAACTCTTTGTAGGAGCAAACAAAATTAATCCACTGGGATCAGAGTTCCTTGAACACCATAAGAAAGTGCCTCCTATGACCTAGAAAACAAAAGCATGTCTTACTCTCAAACATGCTCAACAGGAAATGGAAGAAGTGTCCCTTACTTGTATCAACCACTTCTACCGTGTTACCTGCACACATGGCAATACTGGTAAAGCATCACTTCAGCAATGGGGTTTTATGCTCGTCAGTGCTAAAGCAAACCGGCCATGACATAGACATATACGGAATTACTATCAACAGAACAATTTGCCATGCAGGGAAATTACACAAGGACAAGGGGAATGCTTTCCACATACTTAATGTAATTCCAAGTCGATGTCCTTTCATTTGTGCCAACACAACTAGCTTATTACTCCTGCTAAAGCTATTCAATTTTCTTGGATATTTACAACTTTTCCAAATCTCCTTTACATTCTACACATTCATCAATGAAATATTCTGTAGGAAATAGTGTTTACAGCTTCAGAGGCAGGAGACTATGCACAAATTTGTTGCTAAATCATCATGCAAGAAGATGAGGAGCGGGGAAAGTGAAAAGAAATAGAATTGCTCCAGCACTCTAAGTATCAAAGAATGATTCCTAAACTAAGGCAGTGCTGCAGCAGGAAGGTAGCAGCACACGAAATGAGAGTGTGCACCAGTAAAATCTCAATGCTGACTGCATTGCAGTGCTGGCCTTCCCCATGATAACATTTATACTTAGAATGAGGAATACTACAAATAAATTTAATTGCCACAAAAGATAAAAGCTTGTTGTTCAAAAACAGTCCGGGCATATCAGCTGTGTGGAGAATTATCATATACTGAACTAATGGCATTTTGGTTTTACAGCAGAACTAATAAAATGGCACTAAGGGTATGAATCAGGCTTTTGTTTTCCTGCATAAGTAAGTTCCATATAAAACTGTCCCCTGAATTTGAGGCCTTTTGCTGAACTTTTTTTTTTAAACTCTTTCATGAATGTGTTGTTTTCCAAATCAAATTACTTGAATAAAAGGCTATAAAATAGTATTACAGAAATAGAGGATTTCAATTAACATAGGATTGCTTTATTTTCATTGAAAGTCATTTAAGAAAGGTGTTTTTTTCAATCCCTTTCTCAGGAAAAGAAATGAAAGCTGCTAGGGACATCGACAAGAAAGCAGAATGTAATGTCTAATGAGACAGAGAAAGTTTTAAAAGCTAGATATTTTTCACTAGGGGGACGCATGTGGAGACCATAATGTGATAGGGTGACATTAGCATAAATAAATGGTAAGTAGAATTGGGCCACAGATATGGTTTGTACCATTATCCTAAAGCTGAAATTAAAATACTGAGATCAGGCTTCATTTCCTGTCTTTGCGTGTGCAAATGCACCTGGTGTTCAAGAAAAGGAAGTGATGTCTCATATAACTAAGTTGCTAATCCACACAATAACTATGCTGATATTTGCCCAGGTATTGCTAGTGGTTAGTCCTGATGTAATGTGATTTTTAGTTATCATGACACAAGAAAAGCAACTTAAAGGTAAATTTTCTTGTCTTTAAATGAAGCTGATTAAAATAAAATGACCGGGGGAAAATTTTCACTCTGGAACAATTCTTTTAAAGTCAACTGAATTTTTTCAGGTCCACACAGGCATTATTGAGAACAGAACTGGATTCACTAATTTAGCTTTCTATTAATATACAATAAAAGGTGTCTGGGGAGTTTCATGATTTTATAGCATGACTACGGAAGGGGAACTGAAGAGGCTGAATGCATGACAGTCAGAAAAAAGGAAGAAGGGAAAATGCATTAAGTAGTTAAGTGAGATGAAGGAGAAAGGTGAAGCCAAGGCAGCTCATTAATGATGCTGCAAATTGCTTAATATGAGAACTGAACCTCTTTGCATGATTTAGGCATATTGTTGGCTTCTTATTTATAATAACAATAATAAGAGACATGACAGAGAGAGCTCATGAGTAGTGCCAGGTGCATGAGGAATACAGAACCAAAGCGAGAGGGAAGTGAAATGGTTAGAAAGGCAGCAGAACAGACAAGGGATAAGCAAGACAGAGTTAAATACCAGCCAGAAATCATCTGACTGCAGTCTCCTCTTTTATACTGGCAAGCAACGTGACAGTGCAAATAACGTAGCAAATACAAGAAAAGAAAACTTAAAATCAGATGCATTTTTCTAAAAATGCTGTCACTGTAGTGCAGAGGAGTCTTGGAGGCCACAGAAAGACCTCTCAAGAGAGGTAAAGTGGGATGTTTTTAAAAAAAGCTTCTAACTGACATTTAAAGGCTTGACAAACACCACACAGGTGTACTTCATGTCTGATAATAAAAAATATATATAGCCACGTCACCAACAAATGAAAGGACATTTTGTCTTGCTCCCACATGAAAATGTATGATGTCAGAATTTGAAATCCAAGAACAAAGGTGCTCATGCTACACTAAGTCACACATATTCAATTAAGCATGCGCCTTTTCTCCTCCCTGATCATCAGTTACTCTCTTAAAAAGAGTTGGGTTTTCTTTCTCCCTACCAATAGTGCAGTGCTCTCCGTTCCAGCCTGGGCTGCATTCACACTTGCCATCCCGGCAGGTCCCGTGCTCGTTGCAGCGTGGGTGACACGCTCGCTGATCACAGGCTGTGCCCATCCAGCCCTCCTCGCAGCGGCAGGTGCCTCCGACACAAATGCCGTGTCCTCCGCAGTCCGCTGCACAAATCTCTGTGGGAGAGGAGACAACAGAGAGGAGGGGATATGGGTGGAGAGAAGGGAGAGGGGGAAAATCCAGAGTGTTATTGTTCAGAAAAGCAGACACACTTCACTAGCTCGCCTTACGGGGCAATGAAAGGAATTCCTAGAGCTCATAACACTAATCCTTCCTGACAATAAGAATCTAGTAAGTATATTACAAAAAAGAGATGGACATGGATTGCAAGAGTCTGCTGTGATTGATCCTCCTATTTGCTTTCTAATTCTCTTGCACTCCTCAAGCTTTTGTGATGCTCAAATCCAAAGGGGAAGGCTCTTCCAATAAGCAGAACAAAAGTCACATTTAATTAAAATCTGGTTAAGCGTGGAAACAATGTGCTGATACTAACTGATGCTAAAGTTAAGTGCTGGCAAAGCCTGTTTATGACTTCTTAAATCATGGTTCTGGAGATGGGATTCATTAAAATCCTTCTTCTCTCTTTAAAATTATGAAAAGATATTTCTATTTCTACCAAATCTGCACATCTGCTATGTCCCTGTTCTCCTACCACCCCATTAAAAATGTCCTGTCAGGCATCCAGAGGTACAACCATGCCTTTTGTGAGCCACATGCACTGGAGCTGATAGGATGGTGCTTGTTCCCAAGTCTTATCAGAATTAATGGAAGCACAGTCACAGCTGAATATTTTGGTACTTACCTCCAAAAAGAGAAGAGCTAAAGGACCTTGCCTTTTCAGGGATGCTTGCCTTCCCACCCTCCCTGAGCCCCAGTAGGGGTGAGGACACAGGCATAATATTTTTGCCTAGCACCAGATTTTTGTCTAAAACCTGGCATAGCCTTGGCATGAATTTGGGAGACTTTGTGTTTTTATCTACACTGTATTTGTCTGGAAAAAAAGAGACTTGGTGGAGAAGAGATACCGACGAATCGGGTGTTGAAGTGCCTGTTACCACCATTACTCTACAGGATTGATTTCAAGGAAAAAAACAAAGCCCAAATACTGATGCAGTGTTGCACTGCAGATGAAATGAAATGAATCTATTTCTTCATCTCCAGACTTATTACTTGGCTGCTCCTCTTCATCTCTCATAAACCCTGACTACACTCTCCCCTCCTCAGCTGAAGGAGAAGCAATTCACAGTATTTCAGCCTATGAGGTCTTCTCTCTGACTCCTGCCTGGTGCTTCTAAATACCCAAATGTTTTGACTTCAAGCCTTCTGCTTCACTGAGCCATCTTATAGATTTTACAGGGTAAGGACACAGTTCCTTTTGGGGACATGGAGATGTGAGCAGAAGAAATGCTGAGCAGGGCCAGGCTGGAAGCACAGAGAGGTGTGCCAGGGTACTCCGCAGTGCACATTTTTGCTCTGTGTCGCCGACTGCATATAAAATATTCAAAACTACTCAGCCTGCATTAACATCACACCTGACTGAGATTCAGATGTAGTTCAGTTGCTTTTAGTCTTTTGCTAATTAATAACCCGTTTGCAGGACACTTTGGCTGTTCAAGAACTTCTGATATGCTCCTGACATAGGGCTGGAACATCCACTTCAGCAGCAGGAGGAAAGTTGTGGACACAGAGAGCTGCAAGGTCTTCAGCCCCATATGATGAAATGGACTCTGGTCTCCGAGGGTCAGGGAGTTCTTTGGACAATGGTAATTATGATAGTAACAACAGCAATGCCTTGCGTGCCTAGAAAACACCTCATTTTTCAAATGTGACATGAGAACAGTATCTAGCTCCAGCTTCCCAAAAAGCTCAAGGTGGTGGAACAGTTTCCAGTAAAACTCCTTTTACTGCAGCATCGTGGATGTCTCCAAACCCCCTCAAACATTTAGTCCTATATGCTTAAGTCTCCTAGTGAAAGAACTTTGGAGTTCAAATGGGCTTAAGGCTCTCAGGAACTTGTCTGTATCATTTAGAGTCAAACTTGCGAAAGTATTTGGGTATCTTGGGTACTTAAACAGAGCACGTGCCCACACCATTTGCGGTTGAGATGTAACAGAATCTAACGTAAGATTTATTGGAAGCAAGTAGAAATTACACTATCAAACAATGAAGGCATGGCTGAGGAAGGGCTAGAGTTGCTGTCAGAAGATTTTACTCTGCATCTGGCATCAAAACACAGATTTTTCACAGCTCCTAGCTGCGAGGGAGGTAGTATCATACTACAGTACCCGAGAGGAGCATAAGGGATGGGCAATTATTGACTTGCCTGAAGGGCTGGAGCCCAGACGTGTGTTTTCTACTTTTTTCCCCAACTGCCAGACAGCTCCGCAATGGAGCGTGGGCTGGTCAGGGTGGTGATGAACACACAGGACGTGCAAGTTGGTTAATATAGCAGTAAAGCTGCACTAAAAAAAAATAAAAATAAGTAAATTTGGCTCTCCTTGGCTGGTCTGGTGAACAAAGTCTGGGGGAGGATAAAGAAAACAGCAGATAAAAAAGCAAAAGCTAGATTTATGCTGCTAAAATTTCAGCAAGCTGAGAAGAAACACCTTGAGAAAGTACAAAGTCTGAGAGTACTGGTATTTAAATCCAAACTCCAAAAATTATTGTTGTAGCCTCTGGCGCTTTCCAGCATGCTTTTACCATAGGGCTACTCTAGTGTTAAGACTACGATCCCTTCTCCAGTTACCGGTTTACATTCCTTATTCATAAGCATTGAACTTTGATCTCAGAATATCAAATAAGATGTAATTTTTCTTGCTCCCAGTTTACCAAGCAATCCAGAGGATACCAGCTTGGTCACTTCACACCTTCATTATATCCTGTTTTCCCTCTTTGTAAAAAACTTCTTCCTTATATCTAGTCTAAATCTACCCTCTTTTTAGTTCAAAACTATTATTTCTTATCTTATCACTACAGTCTCTATTAAAATGTCTGCCCCCATCTTTCTTATAAGCCCCTTTTAAGTAGTAAAAAGGCCACAATAAAGTCTCCCCAGAGCCTTCTGTCCCCCAGGCTGAACAACCCCAACTCTCTCAGTCTGTCTCCATAGCAGAGATACCTCAGCCCTCTGATTGTCTTTGTGGCCTCCTCTGGACTTGCTCAAACAGGTCCCCATCCTTCTTGTGTTGGGCATCCTCATAGCTGGGTCCCAGAGCTGGATGCAGCACTCCAGGTGGGGTCTCACCAGAGTGGAGGGGCAGAATCCCCTCCCTTGCCCTGCTGGCCACACTGCTTTGGATGCAGCCCAGGGCACTGCTGACTTTCCTGGGCTGTGAGTGCACATTGCCAGGTCATGTCCACCTTTTCGTCCACCCCCAAGTCCTTCTCCTCAGGGCTGCTCTCAATCCCTCATCTCTAAGGCTGCATGGATACCCAGAGTTCCCCTGACTCAGGTGCAGCACCCTTCAGATAAAGTAACCAAGGCATAAAGAAGGAAAGTGATGGATCCACAGGTAAATGTGAACTCTGAGACAGGCACATGACCTCCTTGATCTCCTAATATGCAGTCTTGGGTCTTATAGGTAAGATGGAAATGTCAGATGTCTACAGATTGGAGGAAAAAACCCCAGAGATAACAGGAATAGTGACAGTCAGAAGCCTTCCTGGAGTTATTTAAAGGTGTCAAACTAGGATAATGGAGTGCATTCAAAAATTGTGAAGAGAGAAAAAAATCACCTTCTGAAAAACAGAGTCTCTGTGTAGTCATTCCTATGAAAAAGGATGGAAAACCCCCTGGGACATTTACATCTTGACTGAAATATTTCTCAGACAACATGCTGTCAAGGAACAGTCTTGCACACACGGGCCAGGGATATGCGCTGCATGATATAAACCAAACAGATCCTAGGCTAACCCAGAATGGGAATGCTGGGAACATTTTGGGTTTCATCTCCCAGCCAGCTGAGACCCCAGCCAAACCACCACCCATGCACACAAAAGTGTGCAGGTTCCAGGTTATGAATGTGTAATTCATACATAATGGATATATAAGGTGGTTTGGATTCCCAGGCCCCAAGAGCTGTAATACAGACTCTCAGCTGTGAAAAACACTTCTGAAGCAAACTACTTACAACAGTCTCCCTAAAATGTAGTTTAATTATTTCTGACAGGGAACCAGGAGCCAGGAACTCTCAAAACTAAATCTTCCATTTAGCTGCCAGTTTAAAGATAGATGGGTACCCTACAATTTAAATAGCCTTACAACACACAACCTGCTATATGCCACAGTCCTTTATAAGATAGCCCTCTTAAATGTTCACAGGTTTCTAATGGGTGATTAAATAGTCAGGGTAGCTTTTACTTTTCTGGTGGCAGTCAAAGAAATGATCAAAATGGATTTCAGATTAAGCTTCCACTTAAATACATGTCTTTTTGGACAGAATAAGACAGCTAAGGCTGTTTCATAGAAAAGGGCAGGTGAATAGTTTCTTTGTCATTCAGTCCCAGGGACAGAATTTGTCACCTCTGTTATTATTACAAGCTGCATTTTTTTGGTACATTTCCCAATTCTGTTGTTAAAATTAGAGGACATGATTAGCTACCATCTGAGCTGCATGAGCAAATGAGAAGGAAAGCTTTTAATTCTCCTATTACAGTATATTCGCAGTCTGGCCAGCTGCACTATATTGCTCCTGCCTATTTAAGCTTGGTTAGAACGCTGTGCTTGTGCATAAAAGACCCGCCTATTAAATATTTTCACACCAGCTGTTCCCAAAAGGTGACTAAATATTTCCTTTCATCTTTAATCTCATCCAATGTTTGTATGAACAGCTTAGCCACTCCTTATCCTTTCCTAGAAGGGCACTGTGTTTTACCTCATCTCACAGTGCAGCTCTCAAAGCTGTTTGTAGTTTCTTGAAGAGAGGAGATCCTCTGAGTATATCTGGTGCCCAATTCTAAGAGCAAATATGAGGCTTAATGTCCTCAAAAAGTACAATCAAGCCAAGCACCTCTGTGAGAAACACCTGGACTTTGAGTAATACCCTGTATTTTGCTCCCTGATGCTTGTACTTACCAGAGGGCATTGACGGATGTTAATTGATTCATGGATGCAGACTTTTTTCTAAGGAATCAAGTTCATATCAACATTCCCATCTGGGGTTTTGTCATGTTAGTGTCTTGGAGTGATGTCTTGCATTGCCTGAATCTCACCTCATGATACGTCAGTCTTACTGGAAGAACTGAATTGAGCCTAATTGCCCTCTGTGGGTCAAGAAGGAAAGACAGATAGTTCCAGAGGATGATTCACTTGAAACCTCTTTCATGGAGAATTTCTGGAGCAGACGGTGCTCAAGGCATTGTTGAGCTTTGGGTGGTTCATCCAGAGGTCTTAGGTTAACACAAACATTATTCTTAGAAAAGGATAATGCCATTCCAACAGGATTCTGTTAATTTTTCATGCAAATAATCAAAAAAGAAATTACTCCTCTTCAGTTCCAGGACCTGCTCTGTTTCATCACTGCTCACCCCTCATTATTGGGGCTCAGAGCAACCTGGTCTAGTGAAAGGTGTCCCTGCTCATGGCAGGGGGGTTGGAAATAGATGACCTTTAAAGTCTCTTCCAACTCAAACCATTTTGTGGTTCTATGAGCAAAGACTCAACTGCCTGCTGGCCAGTTTTTAGACAAACGGTTTTTCTTTTTTTTTCTTATTATCTCCTCAAGACTGGGGGAGGGATTTTCCTCTGGTCTGTTAAAACTGCCTCAGAATTCCTCAAGGGTCTCTTAAAATCCTAATCCATCCTGAATCCCACCGAAAATCTTGACAGTGGCTGCTGACGTGCCTTAACTTCTCCACAGTGTATTGACGAAAACTGTAATGTAATTTTATTCTGTCTCCATCAGCATGTCTCTCTCTGTTGTTGTTCACTTAAAGTTTAAGAATCTCAACTGTCTGAGGCCAAGATTATCCTTTTCGTTCTGCATTTGCATTGTGCCAGGTATAATGAGGTCACAGTCCATTAACAGCCCTTCAGAAGTTAGAATACTAAAGCAATTACTCATACAAATAAAAAACTTGTACCTGTTTCTTTCTCCTTTTTTTTTTGCATATCCTGCTAAAAACTGACATAAATCTGTCCCCTTAAGAACAAAAAGTCTGCTATGTTGCCTTTGATGATTTCAGAAGAAAAGTGGGAAAATAAACCTATCAAAAACTAACCCACCAGTGCAGTGCTTTGTTCACGGCCTTTTTTAATTGATGGAACAGACACAGGACCCTCCAACACAGGAAATGGCATAATTCAGTATTTCATATTATTTTCACATTACATTAAAGACTGGAATTAGGAAAAGGATAATGATGTTAATTGGTACTTCATTTCTAGCAAATCCATTTTTACATGTTTACCCCTATCCCCCCAGAAATCCTCAAACTGGTTTGACAACAGTTTAAAGCTTTCCAGCTTAGAGAAGAGCAAGGCAGACGAAAATTTTTCTTTAGCATTCATGTGATGCAGAATCAGAGATTTAGCTGCTTCTGACCTGTCTGCTAAATCCTTTAATAAATATGGATTTAGTGCTAAAATATAAGATCAGGTGAAATTGCTCAGAGCTTCCTGAAAACTGGGTCAGTTCCACTGACCTTCAATATATTAATAGAAAATTTAATAATTAAAAATCTGCCTTAACTGGGATTTTCCCATTTCAAGTTGGCTCATTTGAGGCCATTTCCAGCCTCAGACAGATTTTTTTCCAGAAAAGAAGCACAGGAGAGAGGCACTGCATGGAGCTAAAAGGCTGAGTTTGGTGAGGAGCTAAGCCTTGTTTTCACAACCCGCTTTAGAAGGTAATTTATGGGGACAATCTGGGAAAAGCAACAAATATAAAGATACAGATGAAAAAATCAGAAGGTGCGTGATCAGCATGATTTAGATAGCAGTGAAGTGCTAAAGACATTCTTCATAACGAAACACGTTTTGCAGCGTTATGAAACTCTCATTCTTGTGATTTGATAACTCTGTAGTGACATGAACTCTTGTGCTGTTACTGAAGAAGACATAAAGCACATTAGCTTTTAAAATCATTATTTTTACAAATGTTGTAAGGAAAGGATCAAACTAGAGAGCAAGAAAAAACCTGAAAGGAGAGGTCTGGATTTTCTGGCACTGCCAGGTAGCAGATCTGTAGCATGAAATCCTCTGAAAATCATGCCGGTTCAGTAGTGAACGAGGAATGATTGTGCAAGTTCTGTCCGTGTCATTAATTGAGGGATGTGTTTTTACCTTCAGAGATCATGTCCTGAAAGCAATGTCTGCATAATTTAATGCCTTTAAACAAATCATCTGTTAATCTGTTTTTAAAGCATTCATCAAATACGTAAACATTACTAATGTAGAAATAATAACTATTTATGACTATAAATATAAAACCTGTGCTTTTGTGAGTGCAATTAAACTTTTGGTACTGAGATGACTCTCCACTCAACTCAAGGGCCTCAACATGTTTCACACAGCTCAGTAAACTGAATATAACTGAAAGGTAACAGCTATTTATTTTCTTTCCATGGATGAGGAAATCAAGATTAAATGATGCTCTCTAGAGACTGAAAATGAATCCATCAGCTTTGCTATCATTCCTCATCAGGAAGAACACTGACCTTCAGAAATGGCTTTGAAATGTGACTTGGACACCTGAATTTTCACCTCCTGAACACAAAGTCCTTAGGAGCATCCTGGACTGCCTGCACTGGGGAATGCATATCCTGCGTTAGAGTGACCCTAACCAGGACACCTGAGTTGGCCTGAATGCTGATTCTTCCAGCTCTGCAGAAGGAGGACTGAGTACAGGTCTTCAATACGTGTGCAGAAGTGGTAACTCTGCAACTCTGCACTTGCAGGAAAGACTGGCTACGCACAAAGGAGGTAGAAAACACATTCAGAATAGAAGAGGAGAGAGTTTTCGCTCTAAGTGGTTGAGCTGTATCTAGGACAAGGGTTGGTGGAAATCCTTAGCAGAAGGACCCATCTCTGGCCCTCAACGAGATCAAAAAGATTAACCCCACTTCAGCTTTCCCCCCCATTTTTCTCCTGGTATTTGGTTCTTTGCTTGCATAAACAGCTTGGTGTTTAACTGAAAGGCTTCTGAAAATTCCCTTCTAGGTCTCATTTCTCTCCGGACATTCAAATCAGGAACTGAGGTGGCCCTGAGATATCTAATTTGGAGATGAATAGCCCACAAAGTAACTCCTCACTTATCACTGAACAGATCCAGGAAATGTGTCCATAACTGCCCCAGAACCCACTCTCCACCTCCAGAATGAAGAATGAAGGGGTTTGGTATAGCAACATACTTAAACTGACGTATGTCTGTCCTCCAAGACTGAGCCTCTAACTCTGTAAGCATACGTAAGTTAGTTAGCGAGCACAATGGGACTCTTGGGAATTCTTGCCAGAAACAGTAACAGTGAGAACAGGAGCAGTCCTTAGCTGCACCATGTACACTGGCACAGTTGGGCTGTCTTAAAAAAAAAAAAAATTCACTTCTAAGTGCAATTTCAGCTTGCCTATATTTGCATTAAGGTCTTCCAGCTCCTGTCTGGAAAGTTGTTATTTTGTGAGATGAAATTCCATTAAACTGCTGTGGTGCTTTTTATCAGCTTCTAGTTTCTACAGTATTTATACTCTATTTTCATCTTTGTCTTAAATGGTAGAGACTGACCACCACATTGTGTCTAAAGCATCTCCTCTACGGCTGTGATTTACTTTTGTACTGGTGTCAATCTTCCATTTATTTATTATTATGAACTCTATTTTAAACTGTCTCTCGTTGTTGAATAGCAGGACATGAAATGCCAGGTATTGTCAGGCTTCAGTTTTGGAGCTGAGATTTGTTGAATAAAAATAAATATCCCAAAGTGCAGGATTATTTTTTCCTCTTTGATGCTTAATTGAATCTCTATGCTTTCTGGGATGTGTGTTAAAGTTTCCCAGAAAAGAAATAATTCCTAATGTATTAAATGAAGTTCCTAAGAAGGATTCTTCTCTGGGCTAATTTTAATTTCCTCTCTGTGTCCATAAGGAAAAGATAATTTGACAGCAGAAAAGCATTTTGTTCATGCTTAAAAAGAACTGATTTCTTTTCCAATTCTGTACATTTTGGTTTTTTCTAAAATAAATTCAACAGATCATTTACAAATGTGTGTGCTGAAGTGATCACAAGCTAGATTTACTTGGGATTCCCTTACTCAGAGCTCAGTCCCAACATAGTTTCCTTTTTCTTCAGACAACATTTTGCCAAAGAACTTAGAAATTTTGTTGTTATTCATCTTCTTCAAAAGGAGATGCAGAACATGTATGAAACATGCAGGGCTGACACATCCAGAAGTTAGACGTCTGTCTGTGCACACAAATGGGATGCAGCAGTAGCTGTTCCAGAAGGTTTTTGTCTGCTGTGCTGTCCGTATGCCTCAACACTGATCTGGAAGGATCACCTTTACTGAAAAGCAGCAGAGCTCTCTCCAAAGCACTTTCAAACTTTTGTCTGTCAAGATCATTAGAAAGAGCTCATTAGTGCAAAAGGTGATGATAGCTTTTAGAGTATGAACATCTTGTAATTTGGAAGGGGGCAGAGAGAATATCCTAATTCCAGTGCATTCAGACAGCTTATTAAATCATGGATTTCTGACCTTCAGTAGACACCAATCCACTATATGACAATCATTGGTCTTATATGGTCTTTTTCTTGCTTAGTTTTGATGTTATTCTGTTTTACTGACTCACACACTATTTTCCTTATTATCTAACCTTGGCCATTCTAACTTGGAATGAAGAATAGAATCACAGAACGGTTTGGGTTGGAAGGGACATTAAAGACTACCTCGTTCCAGTCCCCCTGCCATGGGGAGGGACACCTTCCAACAGAAAAGGTTGCTCAAAGCTCCATCCAACCCGGCCTGGAACATCTTCAGGGATGAGGCACCCACAGCTTCTCTGGGCAACCAAGTTCAGTGCCTCAAATAGGGTTTGATGAACCTGAAAACATCCAATAAATCTTTGCAGGAACTCTGACTGTGATGAGCTCCAACTGGGTTGGAATATAAGGTCACAGTCCCAGGAGCTATCCACCAACGGCAGCATGGAACTGACTGAACGTCAGTGGAGCAACCGTGACATGGAACCTACAACCACGCTGAGCTCTATGAGTGAGGACAGTCTTTATCCAGCATAATCAAGGTAGGTCATGGCAGAGACTGACTGCACACAAGTATCCACCCTGCTGATACTGCAGCAGTATCCTGGTTAAAAGTAGGAACAGTCAGCAGCAGAGGTCTAGATTCAAAAATTAAGAGGCTCCTCCTTTCAAAGCCAAAGTCAGAGAAAAAGCAAAAACTTGGTCATCTGAGACTTAGTGATACAAATGTTAAGTTCTCAGTGTTACAAGCAAACATGCTAATTGCTCAGTCATGCTCAAAACATATTTTAACAGTAGCCTGTTCCAAACATGGAATTTAATAACTTGTTGTGGTGCTGTGAAATTTTTCAAATTAGCCACATTAACATGAACCCCACTGACTCCAGTACAACACTGCTGTTTTCAGTCAGAGAAGTCCACAACACAAAGCATAATTGATCCAAACAAAAAGGACTTTTGAGCTCATGGTGTGACTGCTGAGGTCACATTTGGAGATAGAGAAGAATGCCGAATTAAAACTGGCATGCTGGGAATTAGCCCCAGTCATTCTAGTAAACAAATAAGGGATGGAATAGTCTTCCCATTGCCCTTTGTAGGGGTCCATAAATTTTCACTGATTACTGCTGATACGAGAGAGAAGCTTTGCTCACCACAGAATGCCTAAGGTCAGTGAGAACCAGGGACTGCTTGTTACACGACTGGACACACACTATTCTCAGCCTGAGACATGACCTAATCAGACCAAATGCTTTGTGATTTAATGGTCAGAGACAGACTGATGATATCATTGCTTCTACTGGTTTTGGCCAAGTCTGAAATGACAGCTAGAACACAAGTTTTCAGTTCCTTCAATCTTGCCTTCGTCATTGTGTCTGACCAAGACTGCACGGACTGCTGCAAACAGAGAAGTGGTTAGAAGTAAGGTCCTAAACACATCCCAGAGCTGACAGAAGTTTGATGCATCTCTGGTTGGCTAGGGAAATGTCCTAAAACAATTTCTCAGCTATCAGATTTAAAGTAGGAATCCATATTTGAAAGCTAAATTGTATTTTCTATCTTAGTGGGAGTTCTCTCCCTCCCTTTATTGTGTCCTTTTCATCTGGTGAACACAAAGATACTTGAACTTTTAAAGAATTGGACTCCCCACAAAAATAACTACAGCCCATTTCAGCTATAATCTTTTTTTCCACCACATCAGGGTCTCCTTATACACATTTTTAATAAACAAAAGGGAAGAGGGTAAAAGGATATTCAAATGAAAGCCTCCCCGAATACTTTCATTTCAAAGGTTTGGGCAGATTTTAGTCTTTTATTGCATTTTTAATAAAAAGCTTAGAAGACTTTAAAGGCTAAGTTCATCTTGGCAATGGGTAGGCTAAAATCTGTACTCAGAAACTCAACTACATAAAAAAATTCATGTTTTTCACAATGATAGTTCTTATTAACATGTTGATTCTCTAGATTCACTAATTTCTTCACAATCCACAAAGCAGATATCTGCCAGGCAGAGCTTGTGAGAGCCTTGCGTAATGGCACTGGGCTGCACATACTTTTCCCTTAGAGAGAAAAGTTACTTCTCTCCACACAAAATGGAGAAGACCACAAGTTCAGAAATCAGCATGTTATGCTTCTGCAAGATGGAGGACGAAATTCCTGCCGGTACAAAACATTTCCTGGCCTTCAATGACCATTACAGGACCAAATTAAGGCTTTCAGGGATGAGTCTGCAATTTAGGTATTGAGCCAGAACCTATTTTGATGGTATCTTCTGAAGACCAGCTTTGATGACACTGTGCTACCAAAATTTCAATTGCCCCAGACTAATGTTTCCCACAGCTCTGCCAGGGTAGTGAGATGAACAAGTTACAAGCGGAAGGAAGAGCATTCAAGGTGGCCTTTGATTACATAGCTATACTGGGTAACTTTTTCTTAAGTGATTAAGATGCTTTATCAATTTCAGGTGTTGCATCCTGAGGTTTAGTTCTCTTGTTCTTCCTCACATTTTAAAGCTAAGAAAAAGACAAATCAGCAACTTCTCAGGCATTAAAAGCGGTCCTGGTCTGTAGTATGGTACAAGCCTGTATCACATGAGAGCTGATGTTATATTCATCTTTTACAGAGATATTTTTATCCTTGAAAAAAATGACTCTTTAAAGGAAGAATTATATGAACATGTTCTAAGGATGGATTTTTATCTTGGTGGCCTTGGCCATGGCACGAATTTAACACAAGATTTTGTTTTCAAAAGTTGACACCAGTAAGCCCAAGGAAATAAAATGTTATCACACATGTTGTGTTAGCCCTGGTGCTGCTTAACCAGCGGGATATGACATTGTCTGATAAGATATATGAGAACTGTTTCTGTGACCCTCTGTGTGTGTGTCTGTATGTGCAATAGTCTCCTGCACAGCTCCTGGTGAAAAAAAGACATTGCAATGTAAAGGTGCATTTACTTCAGCTTAACATTTTAAAAGTTCATTCTTCATGGTCTCTTTACCTACTAATTGGAATAGAGAAAAGATGCCTGTTTGAATGAACTGTACAACTTTGTGGTAGGGAACTCTGTTGGGTGATATCTGAAAGACCTTCACCATTGTTAATTTATACAACTGAATTGATACTAAAAAATTCAGTCATCACCATTAACTGATACAGGGTCTTAAATCTAATAATTGTGAATAGCCTTCAATTGATCCGTACTCCTGCAAAGTAAACAGGAGCTTTTCCACTGACTTCAATTCACTGTGCAATAATTTATAAGAATATGGCTTCCCTGCAACCAGAACATGGATACACACACCATGCTAGTCTTATTTTAAATCCAACTTCTCAACCTACTGAAAGTAAAGTCATGGAGGGTGGGTCTTCTGCTAGCCCTGCGGCTACCCACACTATTTCCCCACTGTGCTTGGAGGCCAGGTTTATCTAGGCATACCTGCCACATATAGTTCTCCACAACACTGTAGCAGCGCTTGATAAACTGCCCTTGCTTAAGGTAAATTTTAAATGCCTAAATATCTTTGTGATCGTAGACCTTCATAACAAAGTTTGTCAGTAAGTCACTGGGAAACAGCATTTCATCCCTGCCACAGCGGGGAAAAAGGGCAGTCATAAAGTCAAATGCCATATCCTCAGAAAACCATATTAGCAGCAGAAGAGATGAGAGGAGCTATAATAGGACCAAAGTACTGGATTTCACGAGATACGGTCATGCAAGCTCAGCCTCAGTCTCTGGCCAGGCACGCTCTTTCTGTCTTTTCAAAATGGGATGTAAAATATCCTAACTTCATACTTCTTTACTGGGTCCCAGCTTCCAGTTTCTAACTCTTATCATTAAATGTACAGCCCATGATTTTATGTCTCCACTGGCAATTTAGGACTACCACATACAAAGTGCTATTCCTATTACTGCTCTTCTCCAGTGTATTTTTAAGGGTTTGAAGTACTGCCTGGATGTCAACCGTGCATAAAGCGAGTCATTACGAATGAGTGATGGAGAAGGAATCCTTGTCTGCATGCAGGTCAACCTACAACCACTGTCAACTGCCCAGAAAAAGTCAGCGCGCTTAGGACACAGAGAACATAATTCCTATCGCTGCTTTGTATATTCAACTTTCCAATGATTCGAATGAATACCGTGCATGTGAAGATGTCAACTACCACAGACAACAGTGTGAAAATCACCAATTTAAATTTGAGGAGAGTGAAGGACAACACCAGATAACTTAATTCCTTTACTAATGATTTTGCATCCAAGCCTAATACTGTTTAGATGGACCTGGAATTATACTGATGCATCAGTGAGATCCCTCTGGTAAATGGTGCACTCCCCCAGTGCAGATGACATGACTCACCTATTCATTTCACTGCAGTCAGCAAATATGTCTTATGGTATGTGGTGTGCTGCCTCTTGATTAGCCAGAAATAGTTGGTGCAGCTTAAATAGGTCAGGAGTGAGACTGTATCACATAGTACGTTCTGTTTCACGCTGCAGCACAGGCCATTTCCTCCTTCCCACTACACTCACACAATAAGAGTTTAAGAGAGATGCCCCATAATGGCTTCATTAGTTGACAGATAGGGCTCATTAAGAGGTGAAGGGAGATAGCTCCCCAAAAGCCTGGGATACAGAGGAGCTGTGATAGAAGACTGGAAGAATGGGGTTAGGGTCAGTGGTTCCTTAATTACCTTTCTTGTACCAAGCACTGCCTTGGATTTTTTAGCTGAACTAGGTTATAAAGGACTTTTTTGTATTTGCTTGAGCAACAGTACTAAGATGCAAAATGGAAATGATTTAATTACCCCGTGGAGAAATCAAAATACCACTTTTATTGCTCAGTACAAGTTATCTCTGGAATTAATTCTGTACCTTTCTCCAAGATACTCTTTTTACTATTTGGGAATCAGCCAAAAAAGCCAGTGTATATTGAGGGAAAGTGATCCTACAAAACTGTCCCTTGCACGAAAGGGTGAAATATGTTTGAGAAGCATTTTCCCTGAGTGACAATTCTGAGGTAGTATAGCAGCAGCCCTATCTCAACATATATTGGCAGTGGGAAGATACACAAAGCAAAAAAGCCCCAAAACATATTATTACTTCTTCCTACAATGCAGTTCAGAACAGGAATCTCTCACAAGAGATTGAATTGCACAGCTTGTCTATGAAGGCTAAGTGGAATGAAAAAAGACAATATAAACAGGAAACAGAAATCTCTGTAATATTATTGTTTTCTGAAAAGTAAGGGTTTTACCCAGTAATCTGTGTTCGCTAAGATTACCACAAAAGGCAGGTAAAATCTACCTACTTAGCTGAAAGATGCAGTATAAGATTCAAAGAGGCTCTAGTTTTACTTTCTACATATGACAATCCACAGATTTCACCTACTGCTTCCATACTGCCTGATAACCTTCTAAATGAATACAGGATACAGCACTGCAGACAGGTACTATTCTTAACTTCAAGACGGCAAGAGCTGGAAAATCCACTGTGCCTCCTCATATTCTGAGTTTTCAGATAATTATGCTGTTTCCAGGGTATGCCTCTCCACGTGGTTTATGAAAGGGGCCGTCCTTGGCGCAAATCCATGTGGGCACAGTTCTATGGATTTCACTAGGACTGAACACAGTCCTTACTGCTTTGCTGAGCTGAGGGTGGTTTCTGCAAGTACTTAGTTCTTTCCCTTAGTAATTCTTCTGTTCTGTTTGGTCCTGTTTTATGGGAAAATAAAATCCGTCCCCTTTAGTCCCTTCTACAGAACCTCCACCCAACGGGCTGGGCAGTGTGTTATTACATGCAATAGCATGCCTGCTCGCTCTATTTTAATGATGCAAGAAGAGTACCACACATCCTGTGAGTAAATCTGTCTTTTAAATCAAGTCATCAATTCCGTGGAAAGGTCTGGGTTAGAAATGGAAGTTTACAAATCACCTTAGCTGTGATTTTAGCTGTGAGGCACAATAACCCGAATGTTACAAGCAGCTCAGTGAGGAAAAAGGTCTTGGAATGATGCTCAAGTTTGTCTCGAATAACTTCATGCTGCCAAAGAAAGTTTGCACTAGATGGATTTGTAAAAGCAGTATAAAGAAAGCTTATAAATCATCTGTACATGACCCTGCAGGTTAACAAAAGGAAAGTGAATTCTCTTTGCACATAGAAATAAACACTTTTCCAAATCCATCCCTGCAATCCCCAAACCTCCATACAAACACAGAATAATGACTCAATTATGAACTATACCACAGAATCACTACAAATACATGACTACCTTTCCCCTCATGGTGATTTTAAAAATAAACCCAGAGTATGGAATTGAAGATGTTAATACGCAGAAAGGAAAAGCCTGGCACCAAATTTATCTTCCCTTCAATGCATGATAGCTTCCCTACCTACATCTGCAAAAGTTTTGATCAACCTAGTTTCAGCCCCAGGCAGGTAGAGTAGGCCTCCTCTTCTGCTTATTCCTCAGTCCAGTCAATTTTACTTCACGACAAGCTTCTAACATTCAGCCTAAATGATGATTGTCAAAAAGGTTTTCTTTTTATGTTCTTAGCACCAGTTTATTCAGTTTGCCTCATCCTTGGAAATTACTCTCTTAAAATACTTGCTAACAGTTAACCTGATTTTCTTTACTCATGATAGCAATTCCTCAGTGAAAATGTTGTTTACATAATTTTTCTACTATATCCACTCTCCTAATAGCTTTTTTTTTTGGGTTGCTTTGCTGAAAATTCCTTTCATTTCACTGCCTAAACTGAGCTGCCCAGGATTTTTGGCCTAGTTCCACTCCAGTTGTGTAAGGTACAGAAACTATTATTGCTGGGGTCTCTTTTTTGTGAGCACACAATACAGGACAAAAGCCAAAGGACTGATATTCCATAGGTTCTAACTATTTAATGTATTTCACTATTTGTCAGTGGGGTCTCTAAAATATAATTGCATTTGGAAGAAAAGGTTTCTGAATACTTTTTCTTTAGCCTTCAATTCACATACCTGATGCAGATTTTGAGCAAGACGCCCATTCAGAGGAGCAATGAAGGAAGGTCGCTGTTCCAAACCTCTACACAAAACTGCCCACAAATATGTGTCTTCTTGGTAGCTGCTTGTACTAATAAATACTTTTACTCAGTAAACTTATTTTTTAGTTGGTAGAGGACAGTCTTTTAACATGAACCTCATGAGGCACTCATCCTCCTCTAGCTGAGCCTAGAAAAGCACAAGCTTTGAATTCAGAAGGGAAAGGAGATCTGACAGATTACCAAATCTTCCTTCTTGTTTACAGCCACTAAAGATTATTTAGTCATCTCCTAAATATCAAAACAGACCCTTTAGTGGCTACTGGGGTTCATCAAGAACTATCACCAGAACAAGAAGTTATATGTAGACCATCAATTACATTTACAGCCATATAATGAACAATAGCAAGCCTAGGTGGCTTTAATGGGGTTATTTATGATATTACTCTATGCTCAGCAATGGAAGCAGAATTATTTATGTAGTTGAGTTATGGAATTTCTGCTTCCAGTCATGCCCTACGTGTGCTTCACTGGAACACATCTGTAGCACTTTTTTTGCAGCTCTGAGTATTTCACAAAGTTTAACGAGAGACCAACAGTAAGTCAGCGCTGACGTTACCGATTGAGCAGTCGTGGCCAGTCCAGTTGGGATCACAGCTGCAGAGTCCAGTGTCCGGGAGGAAGGTCCCATGGCCAGAGCACTGATCCAGACAAGTGGCTCTTGGGGTCTCACAGTTTGTTCCTCCCCAGCCAACCGAACAGTGACATTCTCCTCGAACGCACACACCTCGTCCCGAGCAGGTAGGATCCATGCAATCCACTACATGTGAGAAGGAAGAGGAAGCAGACAAGGAAAGCAAATGGGAATTTGAGGAAAAAAGCTATCAGACTGCCATCGACACAAACTTATGTACACAGTATCTCAAAGTTTCAACCAAAAAGCCCTGCTGTGAACAAAACAGAGCGTCGTGCAAAAAGTCAGCATCCCTAAAAGGCGGTGAGACCTAAAACACCTACATGAAAACCAGAGAAAATTCTAGTGATGCAATCCATTCTTTTATGCAGGTCTGCACTAATGAATGATCTTTCTGGTAAGAAAAGGCTAATATCAATTAAGAATAGAGTAAGAATAATATTCTCTCGTACACATAGTGTGTCTTCATTTATTCTATTAGAATAACCTAAATTACTATTACTAATGAATTCAAAGCCGAGCCCTAGTTTTCTGAGAGAGAATTTTGCATAAAGATTCAGAAGAAGCTGACATTCTTATTCAGCAAAATACATGCTTAAATTGAAGAATGTGCTTAAATCTATACAGGTTTCACAGAGACTTACAGAAATTTCACATTGAAATATATCTGGAGACAGTTTTTCTGGAGTAAGGATTAAAACAAAATCTTTTTTTAATAATGGTGTTCTTCTGGTTTTATTTTTGATCAATTAATACTCTTTTTTAAATGTCTGAGGTTTACTTTCCCCCCCAAAGAGTCACTTTCCTAATGAGATCAGAGACCACTCAGTTAGGGGTATAGCAATGTACACCACTGTAGACCAAATGTACTCCCTGCCTGATTCCTGAGTTATGTGTTTTGTAGGCAACTGTCAGCTGCTCTGCCCACAGGGGAATTTTACCCAGCAATCGAAAAATACGAAATGCACAAGACACCCTCCCAGAAAAACCTACTGGAGGAGTCGATAGTCTATTTATAGATAAAAGCTGATAGGACAGCCTAGAGAAATTCTTCCCGTCTTTTGAAATGGTGTGTGGCAGTTCCTTGGGGATTGGTGACAAGTGTCAGTCTGGCTAAGCAGCACAGGAAAAGCTGTCCAGCTCCTGGCTCTGATACAGCAGAGCAGAACATGGCCACTGCACACACGGCAGGTTTGTGGTTCAGATTTTACCCCTGTAAAAGCTAATAAGAATTCCACTGACCTGTTTAAGATCCAGAAACCTTAAAAGGAAACACAACAGCTGCTCTGATAATTCCCTGGATTCTCAAACCCTTCTCAGTCTGACAAGTAATGGCTCAGTTATTACTATCCCAAGGCATGAGAGAGAATTTTCTTTTTTGTTTGATTCCTGGAGCTCTGCTCATAGCTGGAACAATCCTCAAAAATTTTAAGAGGCTGGAAAGGATGAGTCCATAAATCTCCTTCACTGTTAGCAAGCTGGGAGCGAGGGTGCCAATTTTAGCATGAGACCCTTGAAGCCCTGGCCCTGTTCTTTCTCAGCAGTAATAAGTATGAAAAGGACTAAGGGACGGAGTAGCAGCCTCGTCCGTTCTCAGCAGATGGTTTGAACATAGAGAACAAAGATCACAGGCTAACTGACAAGAGGCTACCTCCAGGCAATTAATCATCCCCTCTGAAGGTCAGTTGGGAAAAAGGTGAGTTTTACAGGGACCTCCATCACAGGAGGCAGACAATCTGCTATCTCAGCTCTAACACAGACGATTATAGGAGGGGAATGTGCATGTCAGAACCCCCCATTTATCATAATCCCAAGGCCATTTTTCATGTTGAAATGAGCCCTTTCAGAAAATGTCACACACAATGGCTACTTTAATCTCAGCCTCACTAGCTGTATCTCTTTAGGCTTTCTGCACCATCGGAAGGGCCCTGGGACAGGATTACAGGCTTCTGCTTTCTTCTTAATCAATTGCTTAGTAGATTTGGAGTACAATGGTATATTTTTAGGGAGTTCTGCTTAACAAATTTAGCTGTTCAGCTCTGGGAGAAGCAGAGATGGGCAGCTGGGCAAGAGGGCAGAGCTGACAAAACTAGTATACCTGGAAAATAAAAAAAAAAAGTATGTCTGTGTTGTTGGTTGGAAAATCTCCCAAATGGTCAAATTCTGGGTTGGAAAATGCCCTGTTTATATTTCAGCCTCATGTAGAATCTTTGCCAGGGAGATAAATCATGCAGCAAGCAAGGTTAGTGCCTCTTCTACACTTTTCCCCAATATGCTTCATGCTTCATTGGTCACACAAGTTATTAGGCTTATTTGGTGCCCAAAGAATAACTTCTCATTTTTCACTGCTTAAATTTGCCCCCCTCCCTGTAATGTCTCGCTGGCTTAGGCCATGCCTTATAAAATACGGGCCAATAAACTAAGGAAGGAGAAAAGAAAAACTCGTGTAGGATTGTTGGCTGATGTTTTATAAACATTGCTGAACTTCTATGGGGGTAAAAGAAAAGACAGAAGAAACCCTGGAATGAAAACCTATTATAAACATGGACCAAGTAGTGAACCTACAAGAACTGAGAAATAATAAAAAGTAATCAATACCAGATGGCCCTTCTTAGAAGAGATATTAAAGAGTAAAAGCAATTTTACAAATAGTATAAATCAACTTTTTTACTAGATCTAAATATATATATATATACGTCCTCAAGATTTCCCACATGGCATATTTCTGAGTTACTTCCCCCCTCACAACACAATACAAATTATGCTTTGAATATCAAAAACATGCATGCTTGGAAAAATACTAAACAGCCCATAAGAAAAACCACGTTCTCTTTGTTCTTCCTCCTTTTTCAAGTTTTGACCTAGTGGCACTGTAGTGTCCCCCGCTACAGTGATAACATAAAATAACTGAGCAGTGCCTGGCTTTTCTGCTTTACACGTGACCGGGAAAAAAAGGTTCCTGTTAGAAAAAGGGCAAATCTCACTCTGATTTACACACATTAAACACTTCTGGCTGGAGGCAAAATCAGGATCTTTTCATTTCTGTTTATCCAGTAAAGACAAGATCTAGTAAATAGGAGGTCTACAGAGATGCTTTAAAGGTACTTCAGTAGCCACAATCTTTGGGTTTTGCATGCCCCACAGCTTCAATGAATTGTGCTTTAAGCCAAAATGAAGCTTTCTCCAGAGATGGCTTATTGTTATAAGAGCTGATACTGTCTTCATCTCTAACATTTACTGACACTGAAGCCATGCTACATCAGAGATGTCCCACTCCAATACGTTTAACACATCAAAAGAATTGCTAGATTAGACGTCATTAGTATGTCTGAATCCAATTCAGCCTATTTTCACTGTCTATAAAATAAAGCCATTTCAGATAAATCTTTATCCTGCATACATGAAGACAACCATAAATTAATTCAAGCTGTTGTCATTCTTAAATGTATCAAATGATGTCTTTAATCTATCAGGTGGTGAAGAGGCCTTACATATTTATTTGTAGAAGCATAATGTAAGAACAACTATCAGGTCACCAGCAAAGAATTCTGAGAATAGTTTTCAAAATTGTTGAACATTATTCTTTAAATAATGCACTTTTGGATATATTTTTATAACTCTCTGAATGATTTATACATTTAGAAAACTGTCCACTTTTTCATTTAGCAGTATGAAGCAGTCACAGACTCAGGACGATAAAGATTTATGTTGGCAGGTGAGTTCGTACACAAAAAGATTAAAGATAAGTACTAAAAGGAGCCGTAAATCTAAATGTAAATGAAAAATGTTTGGGGGCTAATGTGAGAAAATAACTATGGAAGAGCCATTAAAATAATAATAAATAAAATAATATCTGATTTTGAAGCAGAATTTAATTCAAGTCCTGAGCATTTCTAAGCTTTTAAAGCTGACAAGGATCAGGGACTTTCTCTCACATGACACCATTTTGTGTACGTTAGCAACTGAAATTGCTTGGCATAGCACAGCAGAGAAGAAAGCACTGTAAAAGTAATTATACGTTTAGATGTGTAAATGGAAACGATGCTTTAATAAGAACATTCGAACATATGATTAGATGTTCTGGTCTTTCAACTAGATTCTTCTATCTGAGGCATTTGATGGCTTCTCATCCAATTATTGAACAAATATGATAGCTAACAACGAGTTATGACAACATATCATTTTTATGTTGTATCCATCTATTGTATCTCTAAGGTGCCTATTACTGTTCTGTTTAAGTGCCAGTCTGATTCTGAATTGTCTCCATCCATATAATTACAGAACAACAATCAAAGCAAAAGGGGCTAATTGAATGCATCTTGCAAATACCTTCTTCACAGCTCTCGCCTTTGTATCCTGGGTTGCAGATACAGGTGCCCATGATGCACGTGCCATGGTTACTGCAGGAGACATCAATGCACTGGTTGGTTGGGACATCACACTCTGCTCCCTTCCAACCACTATGGCACAAGCACCTTCCTTTCATGTACTGCCCATTCCCACTGCACAGCACCGGGCAGGACGCTATGGAGACACAACAAAAATCACAGTAAAACAAATAGAAAATCACTTCAAAAAGCAGCACAAGAGCCTACCATGTGATTTACATTCTTCATACACAGTCTCCACCAGGGTATGCTGCTGTTTGTTTTGCCAAAACCAAATTTTTTATATGGATGACACCCAGCTGTTAACTGTATTCTCCTATGAGTGTTTAAAAAAATCAGTGCCCTTAAGTTAGATTATCTTCTTGCTTTGTGTCTCTGATACTTTTTTTTATACTCTGATAGTTTTTCACTAACTAAATTCGTAGTTTCCTTGTATTCTGATTTTTCAATGTACTGATGTCTTCTTTCAGCAGCATCACTGACCTTGGATTGTGTATCACTATCCCTGACCTGCTGCCAGACTTTCCTTGACACTGCCTATGCTGTGGAACTAAGTGGCACACAAATCACTCCCCTGGTTTTTTCTGGGTTAACTCCCAGCTTTATGGGTTTCAGTTGCTTTGCTCAGAGCCCAGAATGCCGCACTGAGACTATTTCCCTGATTTAGCTCATGTCATACCATCAGCTACCAACTTTCTTCCCTGAAAGGGTTATCAAGCACTGAACAGGCTGCACAGGGAAGTGACTCAGTCACCATTCCTGCTGGAATTCAAGATGTGTGGATGTGGCATATGGGGACATGGCTTAGTGGTGGACTTGGCAGTGCCGGGTTAAGAGCTGAACTTGATGTAAAGAGTTTTAGAGGTCTTTTCCAACCTTAACAATTCTACGGTTCTAACAGGATGTCCAGCCCCTATTTTTGTTATCACCTCTGCTGCACTCAATTCATCACCAGCCACAATGCAAAATTGGCCTCTATTGCTTCTAAGCTCCCTGTAATAAAAGCTGTGTAAATCTGTCCTCTGAAATTTGTATCAGTTATAAAGGATTTATAAAGGATTTTTAATTGTCCTTGTTTCCAGCAAAGTCAGCTGACTCTCAAGGCCACCCAGACACAGGATTTTTTCCCTGTGATAAAGGGAAGAAGAGGAAGATGACAAGCTCAAGCTGTGGCATGATGGATCCCAGGATTAAGCATTTTTAGAGCTAAATTTGGAAACTGCCAAGCAGAGTGGGATGGGATGAACTGAAGGATACAGAACAGGTTCCCCAAGGAAGCAGAGGGCATCAAGGACCAGACCTCAGCCTCCATGACCACAACTTTTGCAATCACTGCTCTCCAAGCTTTCTTCAGCTCCTTTCAGATGATGCCTTCTCCTTATTTCATTCTCCACACCAGCCACATTATGCTCCTTTTGTCCTCTGCTCTGATTTTCCCAAGGAAGATGCTGATTTCAGTCCCTCAGAAGCAATAGCCTTTTCCTGTTCACTCTACCTTGAAACTTCTCGCTTAAGTCCTGTTCTCTTCCATTTCATTTTCCTGAAACTCAGCTGCAAGGACATATATTCAACACAGACTGCTCTTGCACTCACTGTTGCACATCAGCCTTAGGTGAGAGCAGCTGGCCTTCTCATCTGCCCCTTGGAGAGGCAATTTATGAAAACTTTTATGCAGGACAAATGTGAAATGAATATTCCATTCTGCTGCTTAATTCAACTGCATTAGGCATGTGATGAATACTCTTTTGTTTTGTTCCTGACTTTGATCATGTGTGGGAAGGGGTATTAACATGGTTGAGGAAAGCTTTCCTCCCCTTCTTTTCCCATCTTTTCAGACGGTAATCTCACAAAGCGCATCACGAGTTGTTTTACGTGTCCTTATAGTCAGGTCAGTTTGAGCGTTACAGAACTACAGCAGCCTCCATAAAATACAAAGCATTGCCAACTCTGACTGTTAAGCCTGTTTGATATGCAGTGAACTATATTTGCCTGACCAAGATAAAAGAGGTTTAGAAAAGAAAGGAATTTGGCAACTGTTATTACTAAGGAGCCCTCTGTTCACTTTAAAGGAAACACATTGCAGTGGTGCATTGCAAGTGCATCATCTGCAAGATGGTATCTACCTATACAATACGAGACATAAATTGTTTAAGGTACACTGTGTTGTGTAAATGGTTCACAGCACACTCACTCTGTAATTTCACTTTTCAGCTAAGATAATGGAATTTTCTGCCCCTCCCATCTCAAATTTCAATGCTCAGTAATGGACATTGTTCTTTCAAGGCACTGGCAGGGGACAGTCTGCAGTTCTTTCCAACAAGAAGAAAGAATAACTGCCTTTAACCAGGGAGAGGTTGCTGTGAAAGTCTTACATGTTTCCTGACAAGACAGCTGATCACTCAGTAAAAGATCAGATAAATTACTGGCCATCTGCAGTAAGACTGACATTCTACAGAGCCTTCTGTGGAGAACACCTTCAGCATCACCTGGAAAGCACTACTGTAAATGTCAAGGCAATGGCAAGAACAAGACCTCCTCTGTAGCACACAATAATGAATAAAGACAAAAGAGGTTTCTGAATTTTTTCCCCTGTTACTTGTGCAACTCTTTCCCATATATAAAGATATATAATAATTATTTCATCATTCAGATTCCAACCATGTCTATGATGACAAAATTATAGTAATTCTCTAGTGTGGTAATGATAGCAACAACCCAAATGCATACTCTGTTTCTTGCAAAGTTGAATATCAGAGAGTAAGATCATTTGTTTGTTTATTTTATGCAGAACTTGAAAACACCACCTCCCGTGTCCAAGAAAACCTTCAAAAGCCTATGAAATACAGCTCTGGCGACTTGCTCTCATTTATTTTGTTTAAAATAATTGGTTAATAATACTTTAATAATTAACCATTACTAAAAAGAGAAAGGCTTCCTGCTGCAAAGTTTCCCGTTCATTTGGTGAATTACAAGGCTGAATTGAAACAAAGGAACACCCAGGAAATCCATGACCTAGAATTCTTCATGTGGGCAGGAACCTGCTTATTTAAGGATTACTGCTCTGTACAGGGACCGTGAATGGCTGCAGATGGATACTGTACCAGCCTTACACATGCTGCCCTTTGAGGGATTTGTAGGTCAAAAGAAGAATCTTGGATGCCCTTGAAAACCAACAGGAAGTCAATGCTGGGATCTCGGATCTCATGCTCATGGCAACATTATCTATTTAACAAACCCAGTGAATGGAAATGCATACACAAATACAATTTTGGCACTCCAGGTATTATTCTGTCTTCCCAAAGGCAGAGTGCAATAACCTGTGATCTGAACCCAGATGATTCTGAATGAGAAGACAGAGTTGAATAAAAGGTGTTCATAGCAGCAAGAGCATGTGCTCTGGTGAAATGGGAGAGACTCACATGACTCCACTGAAAAGACTGAGAAAGTTCAGAATATAGCTCCTCTGAAAGTGGATTCAGAACAAGAGTTTAAGTATTCTGACTCACAGTGAAGAAAGTTGTTCTTCTCCACAGACTCTACAGGGAGTCTTGGGGGAAACAAGCCCTGAACTTCTGCCCTTACTGAAAGTTAGGAGGTGTGAGTTGGAATATGCTATGGGACATGGAAAAAACTCCTTTTGTCTCCAGCTTTAGGGATTTGAAAAGGAGCTTGGAAATGCAAACCAAGTGTAAGGAAATGCAAACCAAGTGTAACCTGAGTCAGCAAGAAGTTTGACATAACAGCTCTCAGGGATGCAGCTTGCCACATCCATCTTACTGGGCTGTGAACTCTGAAACCCCGCCGGGTTCAGCCCGGCCGCCTGCCTCGGCAGGGAGCTCCCGCCTGCCCCGGGGGTGCGCGGCTCCTTATCTCTGTCTCCTGGCTCGCTGCTGGGATGTGACCCAGCTCAGCTGGAGGGGGAGAGGGCCGGGGTTGGACAGAGTTTAGCTCTCTCTTGGGAAGGCGCCAGCCTGCTTTGCAAAGCAGCGATGAGCTGGGGTGAAGGCCTGACCTGCAGCCTTACTGAAGCTCCTTGTGTGGGCACTAATGTTTTATGCTACCTCCCTCCCCAGATTTATAAATCTGTATTTAGTTTGTTGGACTGTTGGAGCCAAAAAAGGCCTTGAAAAGGCTGATGCACAGTATCCTGTCATTTCCCACATGCAAGGTTTTGATATCTTCGTTTGAAATGTGTTCTTACTAAAAGTATTTCAGTTTTTTTTTAAATGTTTAAATAACCTAAAAAATTCAGGCCAAAGAAAACCCTTCCAAAGCCATTTATTAAAAAAACTTATCACTTGAGCAGAAAAATGTATTATACTGTTTACTGCGGTAAGTCTCCTTCCCAGTCCTCCCAGTGTTTTTACTTTTGGCCAGAGTAACCAATTGTTCCTGCCATTACTCCACTCCTAGCCTTACTCCAACCCTGCCCTATTCCCCACAGCCAGGCTCAGGCAGACTTGCAAGGTAGTTTTTGTATAATCAGTGTCTTAAAAGAAAGTATCATTATAGTGTCATGCCACGCCATGATAAAAGTGCTCTGCTAAACAAACCATAATGTCACATTTATAAGTGATGTTTTCTAAAGCCATTTCCCGAGAGAAAATTTCCAATGTGACATATTGCCTGTCCACAAAGTTGTGTTGCTGCTAAGGGCACAGCAATCATGATTAGCATAGAATCATAGCATCATTAGGGTTGGAAAAGCCCTCCAAGATCATTGATCCAACTCTTAGCCCAGCAATGCCAGCCCACCACTAAACCATGTCCCTATATGCCACACCTACACTCCCAGAGATGGTGATTCCACCACTTCTCTGAGCAGCTTGACAAATCCTTTGCTGAAGAAATTTTTCCCAGTATCCAATCTAAACCTCCCCTGGCACAACTGGAGGATGTTTTCTCTTGTCCTATCGCTTATTACTTGAGAGAAGAGACCGATCACCACCTGGCTACACCCCCCTTTCAGGTAGTTGCAGAGACCAGTAAGATCTCCCCTGAGTCTCCTTTTCTCCAGGGTAAACACCCGCGAATCCTTCATCTGCTGAGCGAATTTTTTAGCAAATTTGTAGCAAACAAATTCACAGATCAACTTGTTTCCATCCTACTGCAGCACCCCCACACTGGGTGATGAGTACTTTGCAAAAGGCACCACCATGAATATAATTTCCAGAAGAAAAATGTTAATTGAAGGTGAGAGGGGAACACTTAATCAAGCATAAATTCCTACCTCTGCCACAGTCTGGGCCCAGGAAGCCAAGGAAGCAATGGCAAGTCCCAGACACGCAGTCTCCATTCCCATAGCAATTACTGGGACAGTTATCCACTGATTCTGGAAAACAAAAGAGAATTCAGAAACTTCTTTAGGCAAGAAAACACTTCTGAGTTTAGGAGGGTTCTGGATGGGCAGGACAGATGAAACTTCAAAGCACTTGCTGCACTCAGGGTGCAGCATTAGTGTGAGCTCCACTAAACCATGCTCATCCATTTACACCAATGGATGGTCCAACTGCAAATCCTGTGATTAAATATGAGCAGCTCAGCACCCACCAGGTTTGGCATTCTCTCAGTACCTGAAAACTTCCAAATGTCTTTTCTTCTTGCATATTTTTATGACCATTTTTCCTTTTAAAATTTATTGTAGAAATGCAACACCCCTCATTCTCATGGCAGAACAGGCACTTTTGGTCCAGTTTTGTTGACTTAAGTGACCTCGGGGCATTTATTTGTGCCAAACAGAGCTGAGTGATGATAGATATGTTCCCCTGTGAACTTACTGAACAAAGACCCTTGGTTCATCCTATCTGCCTGTTCAAGGAACACTTCTAACCAAATTTCTTCTTATTTGCTCTGCAATATTTTATTGAATGTAATACATTAGACATCATATAATATATAATTTATATATTTAACAGCTCAGAGTGCTGGGGCTAATATTCTATTTGGTGGAACAAGAATTGGTCTATTCTTCATTTTCTTCTGTTTCTAGTTATCATCTTAAATTCCCTGACTTTGGCAAAAACACCAGCTATTCATTTTGCAGGGAAAGTTAACAGGTAAGCAAAATGTTATCTAGCACTTCTCTTTTGAGGAGAGTTCAGAATACTGGGGCTAAAACATATCTTTCGTAAAAGAACACAGGCTGGTAAACACATCAAAAAGAGAATGAAAATAATTTTATTTTCTTACGCTAAACTGTGAGTGAAGGCTGAGTAAATGTGAGTGGGGCTTTGAAAGATGTTGTAATAAACACCATGGTTCATTCTACACTGCTATTTCACATTTTCTCTGAGGGAGATGCATATCAGATGAAAACTGGGTTCAGATATGCAGGAGGGGCACTGGTGGTAGACATGGAGTGGGGCGAAAATCTCAGCCCTCTGAATAACGACTGCATTTTCACAGACGTACTTCATGAGACCTTGTGGTAGCAAAGATATTTGTGAACTCCCAATCAGTGCAAGTGAAGACAACCAGCAGCAGAGATGTGCAGATTAGTTTCTAATCACAAATTAAAGGAAGCCTGTTTCTGGATGGGTGTTCTCCAAAGAGCAGAGGTTTCTGAAGGACATTTTAAAGGATGTGGTGCAATTTAATCATTCATTAAGGACAACAGCACTTTTAAATAATAAAACCAGTTTAACGCATTTATGTTTTAAGTCCTGGCTTTGGGCATCTCCTAATCAGACAGCTCCATGCAGCAAGCAAGGTACAAGGAAGTGCTGTCAGTTTTCTAACACTCAGTAGTTAAGCAGATATTCACTTGATGGTGTATGGAAATACAGTCACAGCATGTAATCAACCCTTTAGGCTTGAGCTGCCATCTTTATTCCAATCAGAGAGCAGCCATACTTCCTACAATAAAGAAATAACAACTCAGGCCTTGTGCATTTTTACTGATATTTAGGAATACCATCTCTCACTTCATAGCAGGTATAAACACCAATCTATCCTGTAAATGAAAAGTTAGTATTAGCCCATGTGTATACAATCTTCAGAACTTTGTCATGGGTTAATGTCACTGCTGGAAACAAAAATGAATTCACTTTATCCCTTTTTTCTCTATGCTTTTTTTACAATATTTGTGTTTTTCTTTTCTTCAAGAAATATATGCAGAAATTTAGGAAAAAGAAGTTACTTGTGCACATACTTACACACATGAAGAACATACAGAGTGTGAGTACCGTGAAACAAGATAATGAGAAGGGTAAGAAGATTTAACAGCTTCTGTTGCTGAAAGAGTCAGTCCTTTTCTTCTAATCTTCTCATCCTAAGAACAACTCTAAGCTCCCTCTTCTTGTGCTGGTTCTGGCACTTGTCAGACCCTTCAGTGAGGTGGTTAAGCTCAAAAGGTGGCAAAAAAATGAATGCAGCAGAAAAAAACTAGCATATTTTTTTTTTCTGCTGCCTGAAAACTGGGAAGAGAAGAGCCGTGCTATTCAGCATCAGTGCAGTCATCCCATGACACCTCACCACCCTGCTGCCACGCTGGGTCAGGGACTGCCAGCTGGAGCAACACTGCATAGATGTAACACATGTGTGACCTTTGAAGTCAAGGGGAATACCTATGTCAGGGCTTGATGCAGGACAGACCCCCAGTATTATGACAACACCTTTAGAATATTAAAAACTGTTTTTAAAAGCTTTTTCCCAAGTTTTTGCTTTAATGGACTAAACTGAGATCTTGAAAAGGAGTAAATAGCCATATAGCTTTCCTGGTATATTTATGTAATATAATATTTAAGCAAAATAGTAAAAAACCCCACAGAATCATCTAGAAAGTATCTAAAAAGTAACAAAACATCAAGCACAGCAACTGTTCCAAAGTGTGTCAATGCACCACATCAGCTAAATGGTAATCTTTGCTACTGGAAAGAGTATTTTGCAGTTATAGTGGGTTCAGCTGGTGTGTCTATGATGCCTAGGACAAGACAGGCAAAACTCTGTACACCAATTCAATGTCCACTGCAGGTTAAACTGAATTATTCTGTCCACTGTAAGTATGTTCAAAGGGATTTAGAAGTTCAGAGTGACCTCAGTAATGGAGCATACCTGCGCTTAGGTAACCAACCTTTCCAGAATATCTGGGTGAATCCATGTAAGAAACTTTTACTCTGGTGGTGCATCCTTTCCTCTTCTGACTAGTTCAGCACAGACATCTATAACTGGTCAGATCCCTGCAGACAGTGACTGACACTAACACATTAAAAAAAATTCACATCTATTTTCTGGTTCATATGCAGATCTGGCATTTTTCTTTGTAAAACTGCAGTGATATGTACACATATCACTTCATCTATCACTATCTCTTCAATCTTTGATTTCCCAGACACTTCTTTGCAAGTGTGGCCAAACTGCTTCATACCATACAGTGGCTAACTCAAAAGGAATTAAAAAACAGGTGGATGAAACCCATTTTGCCTTCCTCACTGAGACACCTCAGTAGCTCTTGGTTGTGGCCTGAATACCCTACACTATTAATAATAGAGTAGGCCCTTAAAAATCCTTTCATCCTATTTCATTGCTTTCTCTGATGTGCCTTGTTTTTCTAATATGGCCAAAAGTAACATTTTTAATGTATTCTCATTTTACACTACCTCTATTTGCCCTGGAATAACCTGCCTGATAGAGATGAGATGAAGTGAAAAGAAACCCTGTGACTTGTGCCACTTGCTGTTTTTTAGCAGTTAAGGATGCAAACTTTCCTGGTGATTCAGGGCAATTAAGGTCTTCACACACTCCCAATAGTTCTTCACTACTGAGAATCAATTCTGAAAAGCAATGAGGGTTCGTGCAGTGCATCTTTGTCTCAAAGCTACTCTGAAACAACTCCAAAGTATTTCCCATAAAGGAAGTGTTAAATGAACACACTTTTTTCCCTCAGGAACCCCAGAGCTAATGAGCACAAACAAGGCTGAGACTGAGGCATGTGAGCAGCAAGTCTGCAAGCTGTGTGTGCAACACTGAGCATGCTCCTACTTACATTCTTAGGCAGAATCACAAACTGGAATTTCTTTTTACTTTGAAGACTGCAGGCATTAGCAAGTTATACTCATAAAAACCTCTGTTTTCATCCTAGGACTGAATTTTGTTTCAGTGGTTACAGACTGTGCCAGCTGGGCACCTGAGTCAGTTTTCCAGCCCTTCTGGCATGCATACGTGAACACATCCACGCACACTGCTCTAACACCTACATGTCACGCTAAACAGGAGGAGGTGGGTGACTTGGCACCAGAAATTAGGGAGTCATGACGGGAGAACCCCAGAAAGAATGAAGAATCAAACAGACATTTTCAGAAGCTAGGACTTAGCCAAATTATTATCATATGGGGCTTAGATGATAGAGCAGACACACCTTTAACATTCAGGAAGTCCCTGAGTCAGTGGCACAAAGAGCGGTCTCTCTTTTGAGCATGCTCACGGTCAGCATTGCTACAGAGGTGACAAATTATCAGTCAATAACTAAAAACAGGCCACTGCAGCCACGGCTGGCTTCTAGTCTCCATTATACAGCTTATTCTGTAAGCTGTTCACATAATTAGAAGAGTATTTTCAAATATACACAAAATTCCATATGGTGTTTTATGAATAGTACCATGGGAACTGCTTTAGAGAATCATGACAATGTTTTTGTTTTGTTTTATTTAATTGTTCAAGTTCACTGTGAGACTATGAACAATTCTTTTAGAAAGAGATATATATGTTCTCTTTTTTCCAGTCTGATTCCCACAGTTTTCTCTTGGCTTCCAAATCCCTGAAGAGATCTGACTGACACCAGCCGGTAGGGGCAGAGATTAATGACTGGAGGGCCAGCCAGTGGATGATGCATGATGCCTTCGTCTGGTTTTGCTATCGTGTCCAAAGAAAGCACTGAAAACACAGTTTCCATGCCACCTTTCAACCACCAATGGCAGCAGGAGTGAACCTTCTGAAAGCAAACAACTCACACCACAGGCAGACCAGCAAAACTTGAGGTGGTGGAGTTTCTAGGAAGGAATGCAGAAGTTTGCCTGTGGAATTAAGTGTTCTGCCAGCTTCACAATCTAATTAGCAACTGAAATAACAAGTCATTTTATGGAATCGCAGAATCACTGGATGGTTTGGGTTGAAGAGACCTTAAAGACCATCCAGTTCCAATCCCCCTGCCATGGGCAGGAACACCTTCCACTAGACCAAGTTGCTCCACGCCCCATCCAAACTGGCCTTGAACACCTCCAGGGATGGGTCAGCCACAGTTTCTCTGAGAAACCTGCTCCAGTTCCTCATCACCCACACAGTGAGGAATTTCTTCCTAATATCTAATCTAAACCCGCCTACTTGTCAGTTTAAAGCCATTCCTACTTGTCCTATCACTCCATGCTCTTGTAAAAAGTCTTTTTCCAGCTGTCTTGTAGCCCCTTTAAGTACTAGAAGGTGCTCTAAGGGTTCACTGCAGCCTTCTCTTCTCCAGGCTGAGCAACTCCAACCCCCTCAGCCTGTCTCCATAGGAGAAGTGCTCCAGCCCTCTGAGCATCTTTGCAGCTCTCCATTGTTTCCTCAATAAATATTATAAACCTCCAGATCTCCTCGGAAACAAAGTCTAAATGACATAATGAGACACTTGCTCTTCAGATCCACACTGCCTCACTTTGGAGAATGGCACAGAAATGCCCTGTCTGACAGAGCAGGCACTCCCTACCCTAAGACAGCCCACCTCAGCCAGGAAAAGCAGGATGTACAAAACTGTTTCTGGATTCATAAAAATAAGAAATGGAAAACATTTATTTAAGTGTGAAAGCCTAGACTTCTCCAAGAGCAAAACTCTTCTTCTGAAGTACTCTTAAAGGTCCTTTCAAAGACTCATGAGCTTTAATTATCAAAGCAAAGAAAGAAACAAAAAAACCTCCCTGAGTATCCTCAGCAGCTGTAATTCAACATACTGCACAAAATAACACTGATTTGCTACTTTTGCCATTTATTTCAAGGGGTGTTTTTCAGCACAAGTAAATTCACAGCTGGTAGAATTTGAGGGAAACCTTGGCTGAAACCTTTATCCCATTGCTAGTTTTCCCACAGTAATCACCCTTTACTCTGAGAGAAGCCATAAACTGGAATGATCCAGCCCATACCCACAATAAGACTTCACACTACACTATCATTCATTTAAGGATATTACCGAGTTCAATATGAAATTGCTAATTGCTACCATTCCCATTTTTTTTAGGTTGTTAATCTGAGGCATGGACAAATACAGCACAGCATTTGCTTCATATTATAAACTGACTCATGTGACAGCGACAAAGCTCCCAGGCTAACGGTCTGCTCAGGGGACCACTTTGCTGCTGACAAAAAGCCCCATGAAAGCCAATTCTACTGTGGTGAACTCTATAAAGATCTGTTGGCCTGGCTCACAATTACCGACATGAATTACCTTTATCCAGATGCAACACAATAAACATATTAAGAAGGTAGACAAATTGCTAGACACTTGATGGACTTCTTTTTTATATACTCACCATGTTTGCTGGTCAGCAGTACAGCTACTTTAACAGTATTTCGCCTTATTTATTTACTATGCAACATTCAACATAATAGCTTGTTTCCCTATCTTTGGGCCAGAGGCCAAGGCAGATGTTTGCCTGACACCAAATCCTATTAGAGGCTGCAGTAACACAATTGTGTGTTAAAGATAAATATTTTATAGCCTGCACTTGCCACCAACCATCATCATTCCCTAGGCATTAGGAGGCAACTATCTATTGGCAAAGAAAAAATAGTTATCTAGCTGGCAACTGAAGGCAGTAGCTTTTTGGGAGTTAATAAGCACCAGGACTGCTTTCTAAGAACTGATTAAATGCCATTCAGTGCGGTGTGGCTGTATGAATTCAAATGTAACTGTTTCATTTGATAACCTCAAAAAGTTGCTCTGGAGATGGCAGTGTTTGGTGTCAGAAACATGTAGGAATAGCACTGCAGAAGGACAATTAGACCTTAATGAATCAATGCTAATCTCAGTTTCTGGAATGAAGGAAGGTTCAAAGAACATAAAAAATTTGTACCAATGAGAATATTCTGTATTAGAAATGAGATGCGAAGAAATGAGCAGGTTTTTTTAAGTATCCTGTCTGGCCCCTTCAACTAGCAGTCTACTCCACTGCTACATAAGAAACGGCCTTAAAATCTTTTGTTCAGTGTTGGTGAGAAGATATATGTAGCTGCTCAGCCTAAAATAAATTGCCACAGCCACGCATCTACTAGCCCAGGATGATATTGCATACATACTAATTGGTACACTAAAAGGTTTCACCCTTTCCTTATAAATGCTGAGTCTCTCTATACAAAGATGCATTAATTCAAAAATAGCAAGTAAATTAAAAAAGGAGGTAAACCAAATAATTAGAGTAGAATTATTTACTGTATCAAATAAATACATATATTTATTGTCACACAGAAATATATTGTTCCTAAATGTCCACTGATCTATCTTCTGACTAGTTATGTTCCCCCGGCTAAAGAAAATGTTTTGCTGGGAGAGAGAGAGGGCATAGCAGCAAGGCAGCAAGCAGGCAGATCCCGTGGTTCATATCTGACCTTGAAATCCTCTGTCAGCCACATCAGTGCAAAAGGGCCATGAGGAGTGACCAGCATTGCTCTCACTGTGCAATGAATTACATTGCTTGGGAGAGCGAAGGGATACCACGTTATTTCACCTTACTCTTTGCTGCTGCACTAGAGCAACCTTAACAAGCCACATATTCCTTTTCCTGGATCTGCTTGTCCAGGATAAAACTGACACCTACAAGCTCATTGCAATAACATCTCTCTTTCACAAAAATGCTCCTTGTCACTGCCCCGACTACGTTAGCAATAATTTTAATAGGAAGTCAGGCAGTATAACATGAAAGGCAAAGAGGATTCTGAAGCTCTGTGAACACATTTAATTTACTTCCCAGGTGCAGAGCTTGCAGTCTTGTTTATTTTTCAAAGAAATGATGCTACTCAATTGAATTTCACTGCAGGAGAGGTTGGATTCTAAGCCTAGAGAACTGTCACCTGTCCTTGTAATTGCGATAACAATGCCAAGGCAGACGAGGAGGTGAGAGGGGATAAAACAGGTTTCAGATGTCTTCAAGCATCAGATTTGACACTATGAGCCAAATAAAAAAGGAAAAAAAAGTAAGGCGGAAGAAAATGCCCTGGAAACAAAGGAAAGGTGGATATGCTGGGTCTAGTATTCTCTTGCTCCTCCTCTTCCTTCCCCAGATGAAGCTTTAAAGGACTGATTCCTTCTTATAGTACATCGTCACCTGCTGAGATTTCAATTTTTCTGCTTCATTTGTGTTTTATACGGCTTTTATACTTCTAGCTCAAGTAATCCACACCTGGCAGCCTGGGATGTAAAAGTCTCGACAGCATCATGGAAACTCAGTCATTATTTTTGAGTGCTCTTTCAGTTTCCTCTTCTGTAGGGCACCTAGTGTGATGCTGATACTGCTAATGCCACTTGATGTTGTGCCAGATTTTGATTTTATTTTCTTTTTCCTAAGGCTGGGAGGTCTGTTTTAATTAAGGACCCATGTATATAACCCTGTTTTGCTCTCACATCCCAGTGGAACTCTAATCTTCACATGCAGGTATAAGGATGCTAAATTAGGAAAAGGGCAATAGGCAGGCAGTCTCTTTAAACGCTCTTTAAACAACTCTTTAAATCACTCCTGACTCTGGAAAGTGAGAGAGAAGGACAGTAACCACAATATCGAATTGCATGTTATTCTCCCTCCTCTTTTTCTGTAAGAACGTTTAAAAAAAGCAATTTGCAAGGGCAGATACACGCCCATCTCCATCAGGGTACTGACAACAAACACCCGCCCCTGCCATCAGTGACTCTTACAGGCTGGAGCATTTTACAAGGTGATGGTGAAGCACAGAAGGTTTGCTGCTCAGGGACAGTTGGGTTGCTTATTGAAATCAAGAGCTGCTGATTTTGCCAAATTTCACAGTACATCATGTGAGCACATTTTCCCTTGAGCTGTCTGTACTTTTGCTCTTAGGCCTGGTTTGAGACGTCTATCCAGGTACTCAAATGGCTCTCACCACAATCATATCAGTCTTTCTCACACTATTTCAAGCACATTTGACTTTAGGCCCAGCTGGAAATACTAAAAAATCAGCTTTTTTCTGTCCTATTTTTGAACTTCTGTTCTATAGAAAGAGGGACCAAGTGGGAATAGTTTGAGGAGTAAATAAAGAAGAAACAAGCCTGATCATTTCAGAAACCTTTGCCACATTTGGTCTGAATTTGGGTTGCCCTTTGAGAGAGAGCTTTATCTTTATCTCCCTGATTCATTCCTTTCTCTTACTGCTTCCTTATTAAGAAGAAATCTTTACAGCGCAGAATGCCTTATAATCTGAAGCTCTCAGACGGTTGAAAGCATAAAGTGCAATGGGATTTCAAAAGCACTTGGGCACTGGTCTATGCACATGATCATTTAACTTGATGGTAAAATCTCCCTTGACTTCCCCAACTTTTAGGAAATCCTGCTAATGTATTTCTGCTGTTCATAGGCCTAAACAGGGAACACTGTTTTCTTTCCTTATAGTGTGAGCAATGCTAAAAGCATGAAAGGGTCTTGAAATACAGTTCTTAAGGAATCATACATTGACCATCTGAAAACACCCTCTGTTCCAAATCACTTGAAATGTGATCACAGGTTGGAAGTTAGCTGGGAAAAAAAATTCTGTGGATAATTTTAAACAAAGAGTAGCTGTTGGACTGAAGCTTTGTTCTTTTTCCTTCTACAATGCAGCTTCCAAGCACAATAAGACTTTAATCCGTACTTGTAATATAACTATGACATGGCTGTGGAGATCTAGAAAGACACATTGTGAACAGTTATTTTCTTCCTAGATTCCCTTTTTTGCAGTCGGAATATTTTTAAACCTGAATTTCACTCCAGTAGATGAAACTCTCATATCCCCTATTTGCCCAGGGGATTGCAAAGAATTTTTTTTTGTTCCTTCCCACTCTCATAAATTGTTACAAACTAATACAGGAAACAACAATTATTCAGCCTTCAGGGTTCAACTTCTGGAGCTGCACTAGCAAGATGGAAGTTACTTCACGTTCAGTACATTACAATTTCTACTGTCATAGCTCAGGGCAAGGCTAAAGCTGGCCTTGAGTTTCATTTTAAATGATGTTTTAAGTTGGTGTATTACAGGGGGAAAAAAGCAAACCATTCTTGCATACACACATAGAGAACTACAAATGTAATCTCATTTGGTCAAACAAGTGCCATGAAACCTTGGCAATGTTATAATTTTGGGTACATAAAAAAATAAATTTCATTTTACACCGAGTCTTTAGTTAACATATCCAGCCTGATACGTGAGGATGGACTGGCTGGAATGACTGATATGTGAGGTTCAGTTAGGTAAGTGCCTGGTGCTAGGGACATGCTCTCAAGCAGGATGCCTGCTCTCCAGCCACTGCTACAGAACAGCCTGAGTCCCCTCCAGGTTCTATGTCAGCCTTGCCTCCCTGTAGAGATGCCCCCAGTTCCCTGGGGCACCTCAGGTGCCACCAAAGTCCTGTGCTCAGGCAGCTGCATTGAACTCTTGGTGGTCTTCTGTCAGGGCCAAATAAAAAGCAGAACTTATGGCTCCCTTCCTGCCTCTTGCAGACTCGCTGCACAAACGGGGTCAAATCTTGCTCCTTCTCAGAGCCTCTGGCAAGCTGTCTAGAAATCAGTTTAAGATAATCTAGGAAACTTTTTCTGAGACTGTTGTAGCACTCAGCAAAAGAAAGCAGTCACACATCTAATACACAGACCAGCTATTATCATTTAAAAAGTCAACATATGCCGGGAGTGACTGTACGGACCCATGCCCTTCTCATCTGCTCAGCCCCTGTGCAAAATGAAGATTGGTCCAGTGACTCCTGAGGTGCCAATGTTGTTGGCTTCTGTTCTTTTGTGGTCTTGCATGCAAGCACGTTAATACAGCCTTCGGAAAATTGAGGCTTTAAAGTGTCTGTTGTTCTAGTACAGAAAGAGTTCTCCCTTTGTTTGCCAAAGCGGACGAGTAACTCTCACAACCTTATTTCTGTGCTTTAGCAGGGGAGCATTCATGGAAAGAAAAGTGTGCACAAAGCTGCTCTAGCAGCTCGGTAATACGACACAGGAATAAAACAAGCTGTGCTTACATTAGCCCGCAGTCTGGGCTGCGTGGAAAGAGCTATATACAAAAGTGTAAAAACGAAAACCATATGCACCGTTTTACACATTTCTCCAGAACCCCTCAGACAGCACTTACATGCCATGTTATTAAGGCAGAATTCTGCTGTTCTGAAAATATGTGAACAGAAAAACACAGGGACAGAAATACCAGAAAGAAAGAAATACCAGAAAAAAAAAGAAATACCAGAAAAGAAAGAAAGAAAGAAAGAAAGAAAGAAAGAAAGAGAAAGAAAGAGAAAAAGAGAGAGAGAGAAAGGCTTTAATTTGGTATTAAATAAACCTTTTCTTGACCCTAAAACTAAACTAATTATCCCAGTCAATAAACCTTCTGTACAAGCTCTGTCAGTTCAAGAGAACTTGCCTGCCTGAACACAGCACACGGACATGCAAGTTCAATGCTACCAGTCCATGTAAGTATAGATTTAGGCAAAGCTTTTCAAAAAGACAAATCTACCTTCATTTTTCTACCACTTTAAAACATGATTAAAACCAGACAAAATCTGGAACATTAAAGACATTCAGACGTCTAACTTCTACTGAGATGAATACTTACTGGCATCCAGTGTTTAAAAGCATGGCCTAATTTCTTTTATACAACAATATAAATGAAAGTATCTGTCCATTTTTCTATTTTTCCCACCCAAATAATCACTTGTAATCATAAAATCTATTGAAAGAGGAGTGTACATATAGAAATCAAAATTAAAAAAAAAGAAAAAGTTCAAATCTAACATTAAATAAATTATTGCATCTCTGCTTTAAAACTAAGCTAGCTTTACACATTTTAATGTTCTATTGCTAGCTTTTATTCATAGATCAACAAGAAAGAGCTATACTCTACACAGAAAGAGCAGCCATGGAAGTTTTCACAGCCAAGCATCTGACCTTTACAGGCTTCTTATTATTTAATTATCTTTGAGATGTGTCCCTAATTTCCTCTTTATTAGAAATGCCTTACATCTTCAGTAGAAAAATCCTGAAATAATAATTTTGCCTGCCATTATGGCTTGGGAAGCAGGGTTATTATGTATGAATTGTTTCAGACACTTGCAGAGAGAAAAAAGGTCATTACAAGTAACATCTAGATTTGAAACAATTGGTCTGACTTCCTGTTTCTTGGAAGTGCTGTAGCTCTGCAGTAGGTAGAAAGCTGCAGTTAATATTTACGGAGCGTGTACCACAGGATCATGTACAAACATTACTGACTGAAGCTGAAAGGGATTTGAGAACGAGGAGGAATGTTTGATCTGTTAGGAGTCGTCCGAAAAGGCACACATGGAGATCAACTCCAACACTGGAACATGCTCACCCTCTTGGCTCACTTCACTGGGAAATGAGGCTGTTCATCAGTTTTGAGGAAGAGCGTGAAAAGACTAAGGGAGCACTGATAAAGCTGCTGTTGACTTCCAGGTGCTAAAGTTTTAAGGGCTGTGTCACTATCCATCCAAAACCATCATCACTGTTCTACCGAGAATAGCAAACAAACTCTGGATGTGAGGAGTGTAAACAGATGTGAGAAGTTTCACCTCTGCACAGCCCTCTTTCCATTTCCAGATCCAGGCTCAGCCCATGTTTGCTTTTTATTAAGCCCTATAAAGAGAACAGACTAGACTTACACATGGGCTGGATTAAAGTGAAATCCCACCAAGCACACTACTACACCTGCCTGGAGTGGGGAATTCTTGCAGCTCACAAAGCTCAGGCAGAGGGAGTTCACCCCACACTTCTGTCTCGTCTTGTGATACCGTACCTAGCAGACTGGGCTGGCTTAGGCTAGGATGGAGAGGGCAATCTCCTGTCTTCTTGCCATCCTTCTGTATGGACTAGCTCAATTCTCACAGAGGACCTCACACTCTATGGCCAGCTGGATGTTTAGTGGAAGACACTTAGCAGTGCTGCAGCATAACCTGAACCTGCTCTGAGGATAAGCATTTTCAGTCAAGCAGACCTGTCAACACAATGTCATTCATGAGATCAAATACACAAGGAAAGAAAAACCTAACACAGCCTGGTAGTGCCTCATAAATGCATTTTTTGTTTTCTTCACGATTTGAGTGACTGTATCTTTTCTAAATACTACCTGAGACCTATGAGCTTTGCCACGCTCAGAGAAGCTAGGTAATAGCTGAAAGAAGGAAACAAAGCATCAAAAAAAGGGTTGGCAGCAACAAGAGAGTAATCAAAAAAAGCATTGCCCATCTGACAGAGCGTCAGATGTCAGCTTGTAGGGGGGCACACAGAGCTAAAGTCAAAAAACCACTTGCAGAGCATGCAAAGCTCTGCTGTTATTTTGGAGGAGAGAGATCAATAACATCAAAAATCAAGTGATTTTCCTTCCTGGCACAGTTCTCATATGTTGCTGTATTTCTTTTTCTGTGCAGAGCAAAAAAAGAGTCGCGAGTGTGGGCAGGAACGGGTTACTAACTAATTATCTGCAGAGGGTTACCACAAGGTGGAAGTGATCCACGTTCCCCCCTGAAACAGAAGGGCTAAGATGACCACACTCATGCAATAGGGGAGAACTGAGCACTTGCACGGAGCAGATGGAGTCTCATTAACAGTTAAGGAGATCTGATTCAGCAAAGTACTTGCTGAACTTTCAGCCTCTTTAGCCTAAGGAGAAGTTCAGAAAAGGGTAGCTGGGACATTAAAACCACTTTTCCTCATTCAGAGTCCTGAAGATCTAATAGTGCATGGGGGACTCTTAAGATGAGTAACTGAGGCATTAAGGAGCCAAAAGAGAAGTGCAAGCCAGAACAGATCATGCTCCATGTTACTCTGCACAGTATCCTGAGTCCTCAATATTTACATGAAACCAATTTAGATTTTTCCAGATATGAGCAAAGCAAGAGTAAATAACATGAGACTCCAAGTGGATCACACTTCTGTATCCTCTCAGAAGTGGAAATTGCTAGAGTTAGCTTACACATAAGCAGCAAAAGCAAGGGAAGGAAATCTGAGTGCCTTGGGGTGACACTGAGCTACTCAGACTCTTCCTTTTCCCTTTGCTAAGAACAAGCTAAACACAAAGGCACTTTCACACAGTGCTAAGGAAGTCCTTCTTGTCACCTCTCACACAAGGATTCCCAGTCCCATGCTTGTCTCTGTGCCTTGCAATTTCTCCTCTGTGACCTCAGTCCTACTGTGAAGTGCTCCTCTGCTGGTATCACTCCTGAGTGTGAAGTGCTGTCCCAGGGACAGCATGGCGTGGGCTACGTTCTGGGCTATTGCAGGAAGGGCATGTGCCTTTTGCCTTATATTGCCAAGTGCTGTATGTGCTGGCAGCCCCTTATAAATCACACTGGAGCTTGTCTTGCACTTCAGTGGAGGAAACTACTTACAGTAGGTTATTTCTACAGGTGGTAGAGAGGGCAGAAGGAATGGTCCTTTTCTTAAACTTAAGCGTTGTCTCATGCAGAAGATAGGAGTGAGATAAAACCTTGCATCCTATCCCAGGTGTTCTACATGTGTGTTCTGTTGCTTGCTGGGTGACATGCTGGTAAACAGCAATGCTCTCCTCTCACAGACAACTCACTTTGCTCTTCCTTTTGATTTCTCAGTGGCCCTGCACAGCCGAGCCTGCCAGAGCTCAGCAGTAACAGCTGCTGGAAGACACTCTGACTCCATAGATGCTCTTTTCAGGTTCTCAGACGCTTCTTGCTTCTACCGACCAGACTTCTGGCCAAAATCTCTGTCTCAGATGTGTTGATTCCAGCTGATTCCTCAGCCTACTATTTTGCTTCACTTAGACAAGAATGCTTTAAATAAATTACCGCTATCAGGCAGACTGTGAATCTACAAAGTGCTTCTCAAAGAAGTGTTTCTATCAGGAATTTCAGAAAGTGCCACCAATGTAATTTACAAAAAGGTTAATTTATTATTGAGAGACCTTGACTGTCCATTCTTTTACAATGTAATGAATTGCAGTTCAGAAGAATGAGATATAAAAATGCTATTAAAAGCTGAAAACTTTTCCAGAATAATCTTTTTCCCTCCACCTGAATTGCCTGTATTATTCAGAAGTATAAGCTCTGACAGACATTACTAGGCTATATTCTCCCCAGGTTTACATTCAGTGGCATGTAACAGGCACATTTTGACACCACCTAACCCTTCACTGATGATGATTCCACATCCTTTTAGAAAACAGGCCAAGTTGCCATCTCCTGCCCTCAAAATCTGTGCTAATGTTCCTGAGTGGATTTACTTATAGCTTTATCACATTCCAAAGCTGTATGATGGACAGCTTCACAATTTATGAAATTAACTGTGTGTTATCAAACTTGGAATACAGATGCTTTTTTCCATTTTTCTCTACTTTTCACTAGACTAATGGAAGCCAAATCATTCCAGGCAAGCACTGCACAGTAATTGCAGTTGATACTGTCATACAGAACCTGCAGTGATTTGCTGGCTCTGAACAGCTCGGTCTGCTGAAACACAGCAGATAAGACTTGGAAATTCAGCACCCTTTCCGTCCAACATGTTTATTGCTGCAGTAAAAGCTATGGCCATTTATTTTGGTGAGTCCTCACTTGCAGGAGATGTTTGCCTGAAGCAATGACTGCACAGTTTGGCTTTATGAACTTATCATTATGATCACCATTACCAATTTTGTGTTTTCTTCTACTATCTGTGATTATTAATTAATGCTTCATTCATTTTCCCAGCAGTTCTATCACCCTCACAGCATCTCTGGGGAAATGTCACTCTCCTCAGTTTTACACGGTGAGCAGCTGAAGCATGAGCCTAGGCTGGGGCAGAATTAGCACATCAAACAGAATTCAGGAGTTCCAGGCTGCTGGTCCTCTTCTCATATCATTGGATCCTACTTCTTCTGGCATCACAGGTGTACCTTTCAAACTCACTCTTACTGTAAGCCCTATGTTAGTGGAATAATAAAGGGAGATTTTTTTAGGTGGTCTTGCCACAGAAATCAGATTAAATGGCAGCTTGCCTCTGACAGTCAACACAACTCCTTTGAAGGTTCCTCATCCCACACAGACAGATCTAAGGCTTCCATCACATGTGACTTGATTTATTTGTTTGGTGTTGCAGCTTTACATCATGGTTCATAAGCACTGTCAGGTTGCTATATCTTCTTTACTCGGACAGTGAAAAAAAATAACACTACAGCACCACAGTATTTATGCACTTAAAATCTAGCAACCATGTCTTGCCAGACTTCATGAATACACTAGAAAGGTCCTGAAGCATTAGAGTTACACAAAACACCTGACTGTTTATTTTTCTTTTTAAACAAGCTGTTGAAATCTAGATTGAGAAGAAAGGTATCAGCTTATTAAGGCTATTAAAATGTTTTTATGGTACTTATACAAATGCTGCACTTTTCTGGACACATTCTAGCCAAGAAGCCACATTTTCCTACCTAAAAATTTTACTTAAGTCTGTAGCAAAAGAAAACTTCCTTGTTTCTGAATCACAGAAACACAGAATGATTCAAGGTCAGCAGGGGATATATTGAATATATAATGGGCTCCATATCGTGGACTGCTCTGCTTATCACACAGCCATGAAGGTACAGCAGAGCACAAACAAAAAAAGCCAGGATTGCCTTGAACACAGTCTGACATGCTTCTCACCCACACCATTCCCTTGCATTTCAAAGGCAAATTAAGAATGTTTTGTTCTTTTTTTTCATCTTTTTCTCCCTGTATTAGTGCAATGAGGTCAAGAGAAAAGTCTGGCTAGAGCACTTAAGCATCACTTTGAAAACAAGAACAAGTAGTGACAGTGCTTTAAACGTGTTTTCTGCTGTTAGAGCCTTACTGATTTTTTTCCTGTGATTGGAAATTTTGAACTGAAGACATTCTTAGACAAGGGAAAAAAGCTGTCTTCAGAAGAATATCTTAAGCTTCTGTGGTTATTGTAAGCAAAAATGAAATTACTAGAGTAAACGAAATGGAAGTAAATCTGCATTCTATAGAGTAAGACTTCAATTTCATAAGCTAATATAAAACCACTTCTAGTGTTGCTCAGCTGCAAACAAGACAGAATATCACACTTCCAGGTTTTAAATTTAATACAGAGTATTACAGCAGTTTCCACTTCTGCATTAGATAAACTTTAGTGCTAAAATGGAATACTGGGATGTTAATGACTTTGCTTTAATAAGACCTAAACTTTTTAATTAACCTGCCAAGACAAATTACAGCCCATAGCTCTTAGGTAACTATTGCAGACAGCTGAGACTCAACACCAATGCCTCTGTTGGGAGAGGGATTAATGGCAGCTTTGGAATGAGTCTGCTTTTTTCCGAAAAGAAAAGAAGTCCATTAAACACTGTGGCTAGAAGAATGCTGAGTGCTAGTTTTATGGAGCAATCCTTAAATTACAACCAAATGAATTTAGTTATATGAACAGTTTCAGCAGGTCAATCAAATTTAAAATTAAGTATTATTGAATCGGAAACAGATTTTGATATTTACAGGGTGGAAGAAGAATACTCAGTGTGCTGTCAGGCACCCACCGGCAGCATCCTTTCCTCCTTGGACAGCAACAAATCCAAGCCTGTGAGCTGAACAGACAGGGCATTTAACTGCCAGAGAAGTCGAAAGACCTGTTTAGTTAATTTGTTTTTCTTAAACAATCTCAGCTTCATTCTGTTAGCAAGGAGAAACAGAGATTCCTGTTACTGTGGTTGCTACTACGAAGTCTTACAGTGCTCTTTACTGGAGTTTTAACCCCAGTACTCTGCCTGAACTCCAGCTTGAGTGATTTTGATGGTGTTCAAGGGCAGGACTGGCTGTCACACAGAACTGTGGCATGGTGCTGCTGTCTGTTCTTCAATCATGCCTACACCTCTGCTCCAGAAAGAGAAAAAAGCCAATCAAGCAAACAAAAAATCAAACAAAACCAACAAAAGCCAACTAAATAAAAGGAAAACCACAGTAAGAAAATAAAGCAAGGATTTTCTGTCTTGTAATCCATCTTTGGCACTGGGCAGAGTCTCATTATGGTTATAGTTACTTAAAAGGCCAACAAAATACTTACTCAACATTTAGGGTCTAATAGTATTCAGCACGTTGCTAAATACAGTCTCCTGCAAGCATTCTCTCCAAAACCACACAAAGACATCGTGCAATTTGAGTATGTGCATTAATACCCGGCCTCGAGGCACATTTAGGAGTTCAGGAATAATAGAAGAAATCCTTACCAATAGCAGTAGTAAGAAAAGAAACCACTTCCGATTCCTTGCCATCATTGTAGAAGGCTAAATGCCATATTCCTGAATCTAAATACTGGATAAATCCTGTCTCGTGGCTGGCCAAGGGCACAAACGCTCTGTGCTGCCGCTGAGGTCCTTCCAAGCTTCTCGCCTCCTGTGTCAGTAGCCGTCTTCCATCAAGGAGCTCGACGAAGTCAAACTAAAACATAAGAGAGAGTGATGTTTGCATGCACATCAGGTTTCCTCAAGCTTAGTTTTTTATTCTGGGTCTACAGAAGCATCATAAACAGGATTTTCTCCGGTAACTCAAGTACTTTCCTGGACTACCTGCAAGTAACCACTCTGGAAATAGCTAGTACATGAATGTATTTTCCTGTACTTATACGAATTATGAAATCATCTTTGTTTAGAAGGTGACTTGCAGCATATTGGCCCTGCTGAGGTGTTCTCTTTCTGTAGAAATAGAGGCGCGGAAACGTGAGACCATGCCTCAACTGCACTGTAAATATGACACTAAGCAGCCTTATTCGTTATCTTCTTTGTGTCTTGGCTAATACGGGAAAAAAGACAGAAAAATATATTTAGCCCAACGGGGTTGTTTGCCAGAATTGCTAGGGGTCACCAAGGGAAAAGTAAGAGATATTTTAAGGTGAACTCTGGTAGAGGTTTTGCAGAAGTATTTTGCTGAGCCAACAAAGGTTTTATCTTAAAGCAATAGCAAAAATAGTTAAAAGATCACAGAAAATGAAGATGCAAAAGAGATAAATATACAGAAAAGTCCCATTTAAGGAATGGCTCTAGGTGTTTTCCTCAAAAGAATGCATTTGCTATTTGCAAGCTTAACTTCAACTGAATAACTGCTTTGCTTTAATACTAGTATTGCAACTCCCATTAGTTCCCTATTTAAATAACCTTCCACTGATTTTCCACAATAATTGTGTTTTGTCTGGTATTATATTAATGGGATGAGGCAGATATAAGCCTAGCAGACATCACAAATGTTAAATGAACCTTATCTAATCTGACTTTCATCATGTGTTTAGATGACCAGGACACCTGGCAAGCAGAATCCAGGAGTTTAGGCACCATTCAGTTTTTCTGCTCCCTGACTTCACTTGGTTTTGCCTCTCTCATCCAGCTGGTCAGATAAGCTTGTGATTTTTTTTGGCAGAAAGAAGAAAAACAGGCAGAAAGAAACAACACCACTTATTTCTGAACCCATAAATGTTGCTGCACTGAATGGCTGCTGAGTGTTAGCTGACTGTGGTACCAATATTTAGGCTGCTTATCCCTTTTCACTTTACTGTAGCAAAATTTGGGTGCTTGTTATTAAGTTGTCTGGTATGGTCTTCAAAGTCAACCAAGATAAGTACTTGATGACATGTTCTTTCCTATGTAGGAAAAGTTTAAAAAAGTTAAGCTACTAAGTTAAAAAAAGAAGTGTTTATTTCCAACAACACTTTGAGCAATGAGCTATATATGACATAGCTCGCATATGAAATGACAGAACTTGTCCCTAGATTATTTTAATTATTCCTTTACAGGAAATTAGTTTTGAACCTTGCTTTAATTTTTTTTTTTCATTATATTTCAGTACACGGATCTCAAATTTGGTGCTGAAGTGTCTTTTTGAGAGTGTAAAAGCTGCCACACCTGCAAAGGTCATTCCTTTCTGGTGTCTATCCAAGCTAGCTTTGCTAAAGACAGAGTTTCTGTTTTGGAAAAATATGACATAATTATAAATTATAAAAATATACAATCTAAAATCTAAAAATATAATTTAAATATAAATTCTAAACACATGTAATTAAAAATGTACATTTCTGTTTCAGCCGTGTCCTGTGGTGCATCAGGTCCAGCATTGCCAGCTGGGCAAGGGAAGAGATTGTCCCGCTCTGCTCTGCACTGGGGTGGCCTCACCTTGAGTGCTGGGGGCTGTTCTTGGTGCCACAATATAAGAAAAACATTGAGCTATTAGAGAGTGTCCAAAGGAGGGCCACAAGGATGGTGAAGGCTCTGGATGGGAAGCCTTATGAGGAGTGGTTGAGGGCACTTGGTCTGTTCAGCCTGGAGAAGAGGAGACTGAAAGGAGACCTCATTGTGGTCTGCAGATTCCTCATGAGGGGAAGTGGAGGGGCATGATCTTTTCTCTCTGGTGACCAGTGACAGGACTCGAGGAAACAGCATGAAGCTGAGTCAGGGGAGGTTTAGGTCAGATATCAGGAAAAGATTTTTCACTCAGAAGGTAGTTGAACACTCGAACAGGCTCCCCAGGAAAGTGGTCACAGAAGTGTTTGGACAATGCTCTCAGGCTCATGGTGTGATTCTTGGGGGTCTCCTGTGCAAAGCCAGGAGTTGGACTTGATAATTTTCACCAGGCACCTCCAACTCAGCATGTTCTCTGATCCTATAAAACAACAGAATGATTTAAGAGGATACTGGTGAGTGGTTGGTTTCAATGACACTTTGTGATCCAGGTGTTTGTAGCCACTCTGAGCATGAGGTACTGCCTAGGCTGATGCCTCATGAGGTCTCAGTGTGACCATGCCTGACACAGCTGAGCAGGACAGTGACAGAGGACATCATCATGGTGTCTGCGTGCTGGGAATGTCTCAACAGAGCTTGAGTTTGAGTAAGGTGAACTGAAGAAGGTAAAACCAGTAAGAGAAAAATCTGAGTATTTCCATTTTCATTTTGGAGCATGATAGAACAGCTTGGCTCGATTTTTAAAATATAACTGAAGAAACCACAGGTAAAGTTCACCTCACCAAGTGCTGATATCTCCATGGCAGCTTGAATTAGTATTCTAGAATCACTGGCTTGCAAGCGAAGAGACACTTCTAGGATTCAACCTGCCTCATCGTAATGTGGACATCTAAGAAATGCTCTGTGGATGGTGCTTACAAGCGTCCACTTCCTGCTATTTATTAGATGTAGTTACTTAGAGCTTAGTGAGATGAAAACAATTTCAAGGCACTCAGGTACAGTGAGCTGCTGTTGTTCCACTCCAATCTGGGTTATGCTTACTTGGGGCTTCCTGCCAAAAGCAAAAGGTTTTTTTTATAAATATTTGCAAGATGCTGATGCAGATTTGATGACTTTGCCAAGCTACTAGTTACTAGTTGTAAATATTAATTGAGCCACAAATGGATTGGGCTTTATTGCATTTTAATACATTCAAAGATTTTTAATGGGCAATTAGTTACTGCCAGCAAGGAAATCATATATAAAATACCTTGTTAATCAATTCAAACTGTACAAATGGAAAAACGCCCTCTGCAAGCTGTGATGGCCTATCCCTAAAATTTATGATTTATTAAAATTTGGCCTAGGTTAAAATGAGTTTAAAAAAGGATTTGATCTAGGAAGATTAGATCCAATACACCATAACAAAATTGTGTAACATATTATGATTTGTTGAGAAGAATGAGAAGAAATGCCTTTTGTTAACAGTAAACTATTTTGGGCTTCTGCATGATCTATTTCTAAGACTACAGAAATTTGGAGTTTATATTTTCTTCCTATTTCTCAGTGACCACAGTGGTTGGCAACCTAAAATAGAAAACAATCACCACAGCCAGAGAAAGTTTCCCAAAGAGAATTTGGAATAGTTTGTTATTCTAGCATGGATAGATACAACTTTGAACATCGTACTGGGTTTGCATGGCCAAGTTTTGGTAGCGGGGGGGCTGCAGGGGTGGCTTCTTTGAGAAGCTGCTGGAAGCTTTCCCTGTGTCTGACAGAGCCAATGCCAGCCAGCTCCAAGACAGACCCACTGCTGGCCAAGGCTGAGCCCGTCAGTGATGGTAGCAATTGTCACCTCTGTGATAACACATTAAAGAAGGAAAAAAATTATTGCACAGAAGTAACTGCAGCCAGAGAAGAGGGGAGTGAGAATATGTGAGTGGACCAATTATGCAGACACCAAGGTCAGTGCAGAAGGAGAAGCAGCAGGTGCTTCAGGGGCTGGAGCTGAGATTCCCCTGCAGCCCGTGGTGCAGCCCATGGTGAAGCAGCTGAGTCCCTGCAGCCTGTGGAGCTCCAAAGGGGAGGAGAGATTCACCTACAGGCAGCCTGTGGATGGGACCCATGCAGGAGCAAGTGGATGCCCGAAAGAAGGCTGTGACCCCGTCTGAAGCCTGTGCTGGAGCAGGCTCCTGGCAGGACCTGTGGCCCCATGGACAATGGAACCCACACTAGAGCAGGTCTGCTGGGAGGACTTGTGACCTCGTGGGAAACCCATGCTGTTCTTCAACGACTGCACTCCATGGAGAAAGTGAGGTCTATGTGTTAAACTTTAAATTTTTTACTTAAACAATTGAAGCTATCCATGTAATAACTTCTGTTCCACAACAAGATTTAAAAATGACAATAAGTAAAGAGAATACAGAGTTCTGATCTACAGTTAGTATTAGGCAATCATGCCTCAAGTTTTTATTCAACTAACACAGGATTTTTAAATCATAAATGTTTGAATCTCCCTGTGAAAGGAGACTGATTAAAAAAGGGCAATAACAGCATTGTTGTGGAACTGAATTTATGATGTGCTGATCCTTCTAAAATATTTTAATTCTGCAGAAAAGTAGGCAGAGAAGTGTAGATTTATGACACTTCTTTGAAAGAAATAAGTTGGAGGTGTGTTAATATGTACAAAATACCATATTATCGAGAGAGATAGTAATAAACATATTTGTTTGTTCAAAAACAAAATAAAGGCAGGGTATTTCTATAAATCTCTAATATTTTCAGCTAATAGTAGAGGGCAAGGGCAAGATACACTAACATAATAAACCTGCTAATTCTTTGATAACATGCTGATGCAAGTGGGAGTAAGACACTTTGCACTGCCAGTGAGTTATGCCCTAATGTATTTATCAATCTGGGTAAAAGCAGCTTAGAAGCTGAAACAGGAAGGAGAGAAAATAATGTACAAAATCCTTACTTAAGGGGATGATTCTTTAGAGCTTTTCCCAGAAAGTGATTTTTTGATACGGCTTTTGTCAAGGTGTGTTAAGAAAAGCATCTGCTTTCATTTTAGTCCTACAGACTAATTAACTGGATCTTGATTTCTGTCTAAGTTGGTGGCTTTCTGTAAAACCTTGATTTTCTTTTCTCAAACACTAATTACTTGGCCCTGACAAACCTCAGTGTAAGCTGACAGCATATATCACGGGAAGAGTTGGCTCAAGGCATTCCAGCATGGAAGACAGAAGTGAATCTTGCTCCACTACAGGGGACCAGCTGGGGTCTTGCTGCTGTTACCATGAGATGAGAAAAGCAGTGGCTGAGAGACCTGAGATACCTGAAACTGCTTAAGAGAAGATTCCTTTGGATGCAGTTTGAGTGTGACTGGCTTTGTGCAAAGCACTGGATGGAGAAGGTGGTATCTTCTACCGCTTGGAGTAACCAGCTAGTAGCCACAGTGACCACCAGCCTCACAAAACCCTTCTCTGGCAGCCTGCTGCCTTAGGCAATTGCCCCTGCCCCTGCCTACAGCCCACCAGATTAATTTGTGTAAATTTTGCAATTGTGTCTTGATTCTCCTTCTCTGGATAAATGACCTTTGGCATCTTCCAAGCATGCAACAAATTCTTGAAAGAAATAGATGAAATAAAACAATACATCATACAAATGTCAATTCAAGACAACGTTATTTAATTGAAATAAGGTCCCATTACCTGTGTGTGTGATGGTGGGAGTCCTTTTCTGCCATAGATGCCAACCAGAGCAGCCTTTCCTAAAGACACATTGAATTTCAGATGCACTGGGTGGTCGATGAACACCTGAGATCTCCAAAAGATACCAGGAGGGATCTTCTGTGTCGCTCGTCTGCCTACATCAATTTCTCCGGAGTCTATAAAACTGTCGTCTGGAAAGAAACTACTGGGCTTTCCTGCCAAAACACAGGAACAAAATTCTTGAATTAGTTTTAGATCCTGAAAGTAATCTAATCATACTGGTATCTCTGACACTGATCTTGAGAAACAGTCTATTAGCGTTCTGAAGTCTTCAGAGGACTTTGTCTAGCCAATCCATACGATTATGGGAGGAAAACTGACAGGATTATTTCTGGCTTCAGTAACTGTTTTGTTTGAAAACATGAGCATGGGAAGAGCAACCTGGAGAAAAATGGCCTTTTGTTTAAATAGTAACATCAGAGAGTGTGTAATTACATACCAAAGATAAGAATAAATCACCTGACATTATATCCTAAATGAATATAAGTTTAGGAATGGAGAAGTCATCATTAAATTAGTAAAGAGAAGTGTAGCAAGAGTGAGATAGACGTGCCACAGAGTGGAATGGTGGTATGGAGAACAGCAGCATGAACGATGCCTAAGTGGGGAAAGGAAAATGTTTCTCTATTAAATTAATTCTTGACAGTGGTAACAGTATTTGAAATATGCTGAACAGTAGAAAAAAAGCTAAAGAAAAAAAAGGACTGAGAAAAACAAAGGAGATCATACCCTGCACTTCAGTAATATCTATTAAGAAACATGAGAGGGTTTAATTGGGTTTCAATATAATCCATAAAGTGTGCTATTATTATCCATTTTCTTCCAGAAGACAAATGGAGGCATCTGTTTCTAAAACTACCAGGCTGGAGAGCCTGGGTATTCAAATGGAATCAGTACATGCCGTAATGCCCAAGGGAGTCAGCAGGGAGCTTGGCACCCCTAAAAAAACACACCTGAGGAATTCCAGGTTAGAAATTCATACAGTGACAACTCTCAAAGCAGGTGGCTGCTGCAAAAATTCTGGACCCAAAGGAAGACCAGAGAATGAGGGGCAGAATGAAAAATCAATAGCCAGAATGTTGCCTTTTCAGCCTGTGCTATAACCAGCAGCCACAGCTTTGGCTGCAGTGCACAGGGATGAAGAAGGCAACTGCTTAGCAAACAGCCTTTATTAAGGACACTTCTAGTGGAAAAGTATGCAGTAGTGTCACCTGAAAGACTCTGGGTTTAGTAAGGAGAGCAACATGTCACCAACAAAGACCAATTATTAATTTTGGAAATTCAAATAAATCTGTTCTCTTATCTCTGTGCCATTATAGCACACACTACTCCGTGTTTCACAAAATGAGAAGGAAACTTCTGGCTACATACATTCTTTTGTAGCAAAATCACATTATGAATATTTTTCTTCCAGTACCTACATTTGAGGAATGTGGAAAAAAAAATATTTTCCCATCTACCATGAAATCACGTCAAATAGTCTCAGAATTTACTTGCCATGTTGAAAAGGTGACTAGTACAACATTGCATTTTATTGTTTCAAAGGACCTTTCCTTTAATATTACATAACATTAAATTATTATGTAGTTGTAGTATTACAACGGTAGACAGTGTAGTAATACAACAGTATTGCCTTAAATTTCTCCTTATACCCTCCCAACACAAACTCTGCAGGAGAAACAGATGTAAATTGTTAGCTATTTCTGAAAATCAATATAGAAATGATATGCATATTAACTATTAAGGATGGAGAATTTTTCCTTGCAGAAATTTTGGTTCCAGTAACACTAAACCCTGATTTAAAGTCAGCAACTGCTTAAGGACACTGCTGGAAAAGGACTTGATAGCATGAGCTATCTTGAGGTAGAAGTTTTATGCATACCAGCACAAAAGGTGTATATGCAAAGGCTGTATGTTCACACAAAAAAAGCTACTCTTAATTTTATAAGATCTCCATTTATCTTTGCTCATCACTTTCAGATAAATACACAGGGGAAATCTGCTGACTTTTTATCCTTTTTCAGTCCGCGTACATATTAAAGGAGATAATCAGAAGCAGCTTAGGTAAATGGGCATTCTTTCTGAATCCTTCTGTGCTAATAGAGTACAATTGCACAATGAAAATCAGCCAGCTAGATTCTGAAGGGAATTATTTTATCAACTGGATTGATAGTATTTATTTGGCATACTAAAATTTTCTTTTCACACTGTCAGGATTATAGGAAACAGTTCCAATGTCGTCATGCAAAGTTTCTTATTGCACTACTGTAAGATTAAAAGATCGAGGATTCTATTAAAGAAGAGCTACAGACATCACATATTTTGGTTCAAATGAAAGATATATTTTTTCTGATTACTACTGACATGTTTTATAGATTCTTAGATATTCAGATGAAAACCTTAGGTATTTGATATGCCCCATGATTGTTCATTAATAAAGATTGTACATCAGAGTGAATCAGGGAAGGTGAGAATTTAATATGACAGATGTTGCTATGCAAGATAGAGCCTGGAGAAAATGAGCACAGGATGTATTCCATAGAGAGAGCAGCACTTGCTCATGCAAACGAAAATGCTTCTGTGATTGCAAAAGACAGTCTCACAGAAATAATTTTTTTGTACACACAATTACAAAGTTGGTATCTCCTCTCGGTGGACAGTTGTATGTTGGAGAAGCAGATATCCTAAGAGCTGTTATATCATGTTGCCAGCGGTTGAAGCTTGTCCTGACACAGAAGTCCAAGCAGAAGCTCTCTGCACGAGCCTGAATTCAGTCCCTGAAATCCCTCTCTGTTTCATCACTTTTAGCCTACAGTAAGATTAGGCCCTATGGACTGGATACTTCATAAAGAAAGTACAATAAAAAAGCCATTTCAGCTTCTAATCAGAAATTGGCTTTTAATCAGAATTTCTGACTCCTTAAAATTAACTTTAGGTCTGAATTCTTAATTGGGCTGTCAATTACTTTGCTCTTTCTGCACATTACCTTGAACTTTTTAGTTGCCGTAGCAACTGTTCCTAATTTCTTTGGATATCAAAATGAACTGTTTCATTTCAGACCTTGCTGAATCTCTCTGTATTTCTGACAGGATGGTTCCCTGGCCCATCAAAACACTTAAGAACACACATAGCTCTGACTTCAACCACAGTCAATTACATGCTTAAATGCAAGCATGTGGTTAAGTGCTTTGGTAAACAGGATTGGGCTTGAACAGAGGAAAATGCTGTTCTGGAGCACAGCCACAGATGAGAAGGAATGACTGTTGCTGAGAGTTGCCAAGACACTGGTAATGATTCATTCAGATCAGCTCTAAGGATGTTCCTAACACATTCCAGCCTATTTCATTCTGATCCGGAAGACATTCAAATATATTTCAATTCTTTTTGAAAATGAATTTCAATCACATACATTCTGATTTAGAACAGAAGCCCTGCAGCACTGCTAGTCCAGAATTAGTTATATAGTTACCTGATGGGGAGAGAGCTGCATTTGAAGGCTGGACAGTGCACCAAAGATGTTGTCCTGATGTGTTTTTTAGTCAGGACATGATATTTTCCTCTAACGCCTACAGATTCCCTAAGATCTATACAAGGCACTAACTTGAGGGGTCTTCTAATGACATAACTAGGCTATTTCCCAGATTTCTCTTTTAACAGAGCAGCAATCAAAACTTCTACTCACGTCACTGTAAACGTGGCTAAAATAAAATCAAGTGGAGGTCTTTCACTTGGATGGCAGTTTGAATATATCCATTTATTTTCATTTTGACTTTTAAAAGGAAATGGACAGATCAAAGCTAGATGATTCAAAAATGAAACATATGGCAAGTTAGAGGGAAAAAAAAGGATCTGTCGTGAAGTATTTTTGAGTACAACAGCAGGGCTGTCTGCAGCTTGCTGTACTGTCTAGTAAGGCTTGCTGAGAATAACCTGCTTAGCTGATTTTTCCTTGTAGCAACTTGATGGCAGCCATCAGTTACCAGTAAATACACTGTTTTAAGGAACACACATAATTATGGCCTTTATTTGGACTAATAAAGACAGACAAAAACTCTTATAGAAAAAAAACCCTCTACAATTAATTTAAATTAAGCATGTAAACACAGGCTGTCAGCCAAAGCCTAGGAAACTCTGTGGAAACTTTTGAGTTCAGCGAGTTGCAAGAACAGTAGCATATATCTTATCTGTCCACTAAACTTCTTCCACCAAAATAACTACCAAAAATAGTCAGTTACCGCAATTTTACAGGAATCTCTTATTTTTATATAGAGAATCTTGACACACAAACAAAAAAAGCTTTCTGAAAATTTGCATTTCGTATTTCTCCAACTATGTCTGGGGAGGGATAAGACTTTGCAGAGCTTACAAGTACTTTTAGCAGTGGTGCCTCTAAAAAAAGCACATAAAGATGCAAAGCTGCTGAATAAGGTGCTGTTGAATTGAGGACCCATGAGCTACTTCTAATTTCTGTCACCACCGTGATACTTTGTGAGGACTAGGCCTTTTATCTGGCTACTTTCGCAAAGCTATGTCCAACTCCAGAGTGCCAAAACTCACAGTGCAATAGTTCTCAGTAAGTATTTTGGTCCCCAAAACATTTGCTAACTGGCAACAAATAGTCAAACTCATACTTAGTCAAACTCAAACGTTTTTGTAGTGCTGTAGAGGAAGCTTGATCCAGGTGCTCTAGGAATCATTTAATTTTCAAGAGACAATGTTTTCCCATGAAAACAGCCACTGAAGGCAGGGTTTTCATGCTGGCCTTCTGTAGTCTGTGAGAATGCCTTGAATGTGTGGAGAGGGTTTCACACAGTTTTATTGCATTAGTGGACATCAGAGGAGTATGAAACTTAGAAACATATGGAAACAGGACTGACGACTGCTAGCTCTAGACATGAAAGACTGGAAAAGCACCTGCTGATGGCAGCACTGAGGGTAATGGAACATGAGATTGGACGGCTGGAGTTTAGAGGCAGACAGAAGACTCACGACATGGACACACACCAACCATACCTTCACTGGTTCCTTTGCCTTTCCTGTCAGGTAACTCTAACCCTGTGCCCCCCGAAGGATATAAGGAGACGTCCGTTGGCACTGGCCAACTGCTGGCTGTGTCTTCCGTGATCTCATACATCTGCCCTTCCATCGGCTGCAGGTGCCAGTTTAGGCCAAACAGGTGCATGGCTGTGGTGAGCAATGAGAAAAGTCATCTTTTTCTGTTTGGGAGAGTTTCAGAACTACAGGGGCACTTTCTAAACCCTCACTCCAGTGCCTTATTAGTGGTCATTGCTTTAGGACAAGAATGGGATTAATGCAATTAGATGGCCCCTGCTGCTTCTACCATACCAGCTCCCTAGGTCTTTCCACCCACTTAAACTCGATTTAGATCACCTGTACCAATCCACTCTGCTTCTTCCAGCAGGAGCACTCCTGACTCATGGTCTGCATGACAGGATAACCAGGCACAAAGCTCCCAAGGCTGGGGTGACAATGCGGTGAACACAGAAATACAGGGAGTATTATTTCTTAACATACCAATAAATCCCAGGGAATTGCACTCTGGTTTGTTTTGCCATATTTACAGTGTATTATATAGGTTCTTCTTTTTTTTACCCACCAATTATACACAGAAGCCCTTATAGACATCTCTCACAGCTTTTCCTGGTTAAGACCAAGTGAAAACTGAGGCAATTTAAGATCCATCTTGCACACATGCCTCTGTGCTCTGTGTCACAAATGTGAGCGACTATGTCTGAGCATTCCTTCGTACAACTCAGTTTCTTCTATTCAGATCAAAGACATATCCTTGAGAATTGAAAATGAGCAGCACCATTTAGATTTGTGTGGTATCAGGGCAAAGCTCTCTGTAGGTTTCTGGGCCATGCAAAGTCATCCAGTGCACACGTGAATTTATTTCAAGGCATTACATAAAGACAAGTGAAGTTAAGAAACAAGACAGACTACTTAAAAAAGCAAACACATGTATGAGGAGTACGGAAATCATACGCTTATACAACTAATACTTGCCTCTTGCAAATATAAAGCAAAAGAATGTGGCTTGTGGCTTACCATATCAGTTCTTCCATCCCCAACATAAACATTTCATACTCAATCAGTATCCAGCTTAGCTTCAGGCTCTACACAGCTAAATGATCTGATATTTGCTACATTTGGAATGGCATTTCTTTTTTAAGGGAAAGTCTTGATATTTTACACCATGATTTCTCCAAGAAACTATACAATGGCACTAACATCACAGCCATTTAGTATAAACAAAATCAGTAAAGAAACAGAGCATTTCCATGGCCTATGACTCTCTTTTTATTCACAAAGATATACCTGCGATTGGCAACCACCGTTAGGGACAAGTGGTTAGTTTATTTAAGCCTGTGCATCAGAAACAATCTTTTCAAGAGGATTGAAAAGTAATCTGAGTAGCTCTCTGAAGACAGCATGTTTAAGCAATTTAGCAAAATACGTGATTTTTTCCACTTCAGCCTCAATTAGGTCACCTATCATTTACCAACATAAACAAGGTTGCCTTTGCACAACTACAACATCACAAAACTTGAGCACAAAATTCTTTTTTTACCATGTAAATGGGGACTGTGTTTGTTAACAGTCTTATCCACTTAGAAAGAAAATACATTCCTTAAACTCCCACACAGCAAGCAAGCACAGGACGGAAGGTCTCCTGAGGACCTGTTCAACACTCGTTTTTATACAGGTACGTATACCAAGAAGGAATGTTACCAACACTACTGGTAATTTAACCAGGGTACTTTAGGCAGAGGGACAAGTATTTTCATCTGAAAGGGGTATATTTACTCGGCAGAGAAACTGTGCAAGGGAAGAGAGGAAATTAGACCATGAACAAGGACTTTGCATGAAGCATTTGGCATTGCTATGCTTGCATAATATCTTTGTGTTTATACAGCCCTCATCATCAGAGTGCCTGGGCACTTCATAGCTATTAACCTCATAAAATCTCATCAGGTAGGAAACCGCTTTTTTCTACTACACAGAAAGGGAAGGGAGAACTACAGCAGATTAAAGGACTGACTCAATTCACTTGTTTGGGCATTAAAATGCAATTGTGTGTTAATTCACTTAACTTACTCTATGCTTACAGAGTTCCAAGACTCAAGAGGCCTTTCATGCAGCTCTCTGCCAGCAGCTTTGTTCTAAGCTCAGTACTGGGTGCTATCTTATAATACCATCGAGGCTGGACCTCTCCAAGGACCAGAGTGTTACCCAGGTGCTGCAGAGCTGTTACAGAGATCAAGGATTTAGATGCTCTGAGCACGTAAGTTCCCGTGTTAACATGGGATGTTTGTAGTTACATGGGTGTTTGTAGTTTCAAGCAGAATGGAAACTGTACTCTTCACTCCTCCAAACTCAGGCAATCCTAGACAGCAGTCAGGCCTAAGTTCTGCTGGCCCTAACTGCTTAAGCCCAGCCCCATCTCTCAGATGTCTCCATGTTAGAATGACCTGCACGAGCTTATACTGGGCATCCCTGGTTTAGGCAGGAACTGGGCCAGTGGTTTGCTTTCTTCATAACACCATGTGACCTGCTCTGTCCTTTGGACATCACAGCCTAACTGCCACACAGATTTTTAGGAACACGTTGCAAGGCCATTGATTTCCCTAAAGGACATTGCTGCTTCTCCTCTCCTTGGGAGGAATTTGTTACTGTAGATCATTATTTGCTGCAAGCAAATAAAGGTGAAAAACTCAACACTGTTTTGGGTGCAGTGGGAAAACTATGAACATTTCTTCCAGGCATTAAAATTCATTTAAAATACCTGAGAGGAAATGTCTTAACAAGTGATCATCTTGGTTCAGTGTAACGACAGAACTGGCAGCTCGGAAGTGCTACAGCTTTTCTGCACATTATCCATCCACTTGAGCAAGTGAATCAACCATTCCATGTTACCATTCAATTCTCAATGTTTGAAAAGTGCCTTACAATTTCCCAAAATAGAAAATACGACAGAATTATCTGTAACATAGATACTGTGTTATCACACAAAGTTAAAAGACTTGTATAAATGTTAACTTTTGTCCTTTGCTAATAGATTTTGTCTAAAGCAAAAAGCTTCTTGTGTACATTGATCCCATCATCACATAGATCACAGAATCACAGAATGGTTTGGAAGGGGCCTTAAAGACTACCTACTTTCAACCCCTCTGCCATGGACGGGGACCCCTTCCACTAAACCAGGTTTCTCAAAGCCCCATCCAACCTGGACTTGAACACCGCCAGGGCTGGGGCATCCACAGCTTCTCTGGGCAACCTGTGCCAGTGCCTCAGTAGCCCAATAATAAAAAATTCATTATATCTAATCCAGATCTATTCTCTTTTCATTTAACACTGCTACGCCTTGTCCCGTCACTACAAACCTTAGCAAAAAGGTCTCTCTACATCTTTCTTATAAGCCTCATTTTGAAGTGTTGGAAGGCTGTAAGAAGGTCTCCAATGATAAGCCATGAGAATGAGATCTATGCACACCATGGATACGAAAGTGCAGAACTCTGAATTATTAAAACCAGAATTATTTGAATAGCTTCTTGATTATCAAGTGGCCTAAAAAAATTCAGAAAACTGAGTGTAAAAGCTCAGAGCTACTGCTCTATTCAGGATTTCTGATTTGATGCTTTTAAGCACAAAATAAAAGCCTATAAATATTCCCACTCACATGGCAAACAGACATGCAATTTCTGCTACAGGTAGGCAATAACCACAAAATTCAACCTGAAACAAGAACAAAGAGTCTGATTTACTTTGGAAACACACTCTGGTAGTAGGTATGTTATGAGGAAGTCACCTGACTAAGTGATTTCATTACTATCTTCCAAATACCAACAGTGTCTGATTGGCAAGCTGGTGGAAGATTCACTCCTCCTCTTGCTCCCTCTAACTGCCACACTGGTGCTGAAAAGTCAAGTAGTAACAGCAGTGGGTGCTTCGGGTCTTTACATCTCAATGGGATGTGCAAAGCTGCTGTTGCACACAGTTGCGTTTAAAGATTTTTTAAATGGCACAAATCAACCTTCTTCTGTGCTAAACTGATGCAAAGTTCTTTCTCACAGAAAAAAAACCAACAAAGGACCATAATCATGAAAAAGCCCTGGAACCACGGATGAGAAGCACAACCATATATTTTGAAGTGTTAATGTTCCTAAAAGCAAAGTAAAGCTGTAAAAATAGATTGACATTCCTGATGTTCTTAGTCTACAGGTCAATGGAACCCACTGTGGACATTTTCTCTTGCTTTTTTTTCACCCCCTTCTCAGCTAGATATAAGATGTCACTGACAGAGAGTAAATGCCCTCCTAAAAGCCCACATGTCCTTCTCCCTCTCCCTCTCGAACATGATGCTCAATAGATTTTCAGATATTGAAGGCTCCCCATGTATTAAAAGAGCACTCTGCAATTAACAATCATTAAAGTGTACACTTTTGTAAAATACCATGTAGCTTTCACTGCCCAGGAAGCTCCTGGCTTGCCTATGACAGACTCTTTGCAGAAGCTTTGGTTATATTTCCCATGGAGAATAAAACTCTTTTGTCTGCCTTCTCCTGGAATGAAAACAACACTTAGGGGAAACCCCGCATGCTCTCTGGGCTGTTTCAGCACCAACAACTTAGATGCTATAAAGGCATCTGGGGCTCTGGCCCATTATGCTCATGTTTTGACTTTAAAGCTTCGACTTGTACAACCTTTCCCCTGTAGCTAAGTGCTAGTAAAAAGTGCCCTGAAACTTGCTGAATGGGTAACAGAATTTTCTGTGGCAGAGTAAATCACCTTACCCTCAGTCCTAACTCATCTGTGCCTGCCTTCTTGGTGGAAAAAAAATGGACATCAAACTCCAGTCCCTTCAGGGTTTGATTACTTTGCTGAGTTCAGCATTTCAACCATGCCAGTGTGATATGGCTGCTCTTTTGCTGGACTCAGATTCACTTTAGCAAAGAAAACTTGCAAACAGCTTAGCATCAGCTGAATTATTTGATCATGCAAATAAATCAAAGTTCATATAGGTGGAACCAAGTATTCAGGATCATGATTCTTCTGATTTTAACATATTATCTCTTCCTATATTGCATTATTCCTACTCCACAGCTACTTGTGGATGCCATAATCAGCATCAGCAGATGCTGTTAAGCCAAATAAAGAGGAACATTCTTTCCAAGTTTCTTTTGAAGAGATCCGGGCTTTTGAGTATCTTTGTATTATTGCCACTTGCTTATGAGGCAGCAAAACATTAAAGTCAAAACAACTTACTCAGCGGAGCAGAGAACAAAGGAAGTGGTACAGCATTTAGAATGAAAAAGGACAAATAAAGATAATAACTCACATGGTCAACAAAATGGACATCTCTTAGGACAGGTTGATGGAGTGAAGGAGTTAGCAGAGAGAGGCAGATGATTGTGATAGATCACAAGGAGAAGAAAAGACAAGACATGCTTACTGAAGCATATGAGACCCCCAGAAACCACACCAGTCAGCAAAAAATTGAAAAACTAACTGCTGACCCTTTATTAGCTTGTTGCTCTGCCCAAAGCAGCAAGTTAAGTGTAATAAATAACCAAACCAATCAATTACGATGTTTGGAATTAAGGCTACAGCTGAAGCCACCAGCTGCTTCCACAGTGTTTGTTAAAAGCATTCTCACAGCAGCTCACAGGCTCTGCTGCTTCCTCCTCCCCCGCCCTCTCAGTGCTAAGTCCCGCAGGTACCACAGCTGGCCTGGTGATTCCTCACCCAAGCAAAGCTCCTACAGAAACTAAGGAATGAATAAAATAACAACTGTTTTCCAGGTAACAAACGAGTAAAGAGTTTCTCAGAATTGAAGCTTAACAAAACACATTAATGATCCTTACCTGAGCCTGGACTTACAGCAAGTGCAGGGGGTAAAGGGCATGACGGCAAAACAGAAAGTCTTTTGGGATTCTCATATGAAAACCCTAACCAGTTATTTGCACTAAGAATACTCCAGGTTTTGAATCCGTATTTGTGTAAGGATGTCAGTATATTTGCTTAAATAACACAGGGGAGGGCACAAGCTCTGGAAAAGCCAAGCTTCTCTGCACAGCCACTCTGCCCTCCCCAGCTCAGCTGTACTGGCACTGCGCTCCATCTGGAGAGGTTTGGCTTCACTACTCCACTGGTTTCTATAAGCACCTCACTGCACTGCTGACAGCTAAGCCAGAGCCAACACAAGCCTGAAGACCACTCCTGGGAGGCAAAAGGGTTTTCCAAAGCCTCTCAGTGTAGCATGGGGAAAAGGAGAAAACAGAAAAACACTGTCTGAGAAGGAACAGATGAGAAGGACTGATGCCACAATGGACAAGAATAAAAATAAGAAATTGGAGGAAGGTGAGAAAAATATGGAATGAGAGAAACTGAGAAAAAAAGGTTAGGATAGAGCAAAGATAAGCTAAACAAAAAAGTAAAAGGGATTTGGAATAGAAAAAACAGCTGAAGCTTAGTCAGTGGTTGAGAAGACATTTTTAGGGCTTGTTTCTTTGCTCTCCCTTCTTTGTGTGCAAACAAGCATAAGATATGTGGTGGTTAGATATTCCTCTTTAACCTTATATTTAGTCAGACTTACAATAACATGCTCTCTAATATGATACCTGAGCTTTGCTTTTTTCTCCTAATTGAGAAAAAGCTGAATCCCACCACCGAATTACTCAGGGTTAATTTTAACTCAAGTAGGGGTACTGCTTTCACTCCTGTCTCTGGAAGAAACTTGACTGCAATTATCTGGATAACTGTCTGTACACTGAAATCATATTATTTTTGTACAAGTGGTAGAATTGCCTGTTGCAGAATTAACCATATTTTTGTGACATTCAGTGTTATGAAAAGGAGCCTTTCAGCATGAAATAATCACTGGTTTGTCAATCTTCAATAAATCAAAGAAGATTAAGAAGAATGGAAACAGTAAAACAAACATTAAAAAAAATAAATCAAACAGTTTTTCTCTTACACTGCTGTTCCATTTCACTGCTGACCAAGGCTTCTGTGTCCCAGCATGGCAGAACACACGAGAGGCAGGGGTTCAAGTGTCTCTATGGCCCTGCTGGTGTAGGAAGAGGGCAAAAAGCTGGATGCAGCATATACTATCTGCTCTACTTGTTTGTATGGTCAAGTCCTGGACCAGACGGATCCAAGCTGTTGTTCATCTGAGAGCATGGGGACACTTCTGAGTGTTGTAGTGATTTAACACCCAAAGAACAGGTTCATAGGTCTGGAAGTGAGATCTAGTATCCTGACTGAAGTTCCCAGTGGTTTGCCATATCATGAATTCACATCATTTACGCATACATACCCAGGTCACTAGGCACCACTGGGCAAGGAGAGAGGGATTCCTGCAAGGCCACTTCTTGTGTGGACTTTGGCAGTTACCTTGTGACCAAAAACTGTACAGCATTCTGTGTCATTCCTAGTGTCTGAAATTATTTCCTATACATAAATGTTTTCCATCTGTGGCTTAAAACTCTCATCCAGGAAATGGAAAACCTGACTTCATAAATAATCTTTTGCCCAAATGAATGTGAATTTGCACACCAAGATAAGACTGCAGTCACGTGGGAACAGAGAATCCCGCCACACCAGGCTCTCCACAACCCAGATGGATTAGAGCTGCTGTGCAGTTAGAAATGTAAAATTAACAGGTCACAAAGGAATGGAGCCCGAAAGGCAGCTTGATTACACGTTAAGTGAAGACTCTCAGCCTGTGGTTGGGAGGTCCCATAGCTCTGCTTTCTGCCTGTTGATTTATTTGACACAAGACAATAGTTAAGAAAAATAAAGAAGGCACCAGGAGGGACATTTAGGGTAATGCTCACTATTGTAAATTCCCATTTTGCCTCCCTTCCTAACTGCTCAATGATCCACCTTCAATGAGAAAAAAGGGTTTTCAAGCCTTCACAGGCTGGGGTTGAAGACATTTTGCTGGGCTGGGATGCAATTGCTTCATCTAAGAACTGGACAATCAGTATCCACCCATCTCAGGGTTAAGGGAGGAAGAATTTTGCTGATAAAACAGAGAGATATCTGTGTTGTGTTTGTTTGTGGGACTTTTTTAGGACCTCAAATCTCCTAATGTATTACATAGGTGCTTCCTCAGCCTGCTCAGTACAGACACATTCTACAGGACACATCTAGTAATTCCTGGGACTCTACCTGCTGCCTGACTATTGCTTCACATTCAAACTTTGCAAGTACCAGAAGTGGTTCTTTTGGAGATAATTCATGTCTTCTCCTTCCCTCAATCAGAATCACCACAGGCAAAGGAGGAATACAAATGATAGCTTCCTACCTCTGAAAATATTGCCACTAAGGTGGGAACTGTCTCTTGAGAAAACAAAGTGTTGTGCTAATCGCCTGAAATCCTGGCGGCAAATGAGTTTACTTGCTTTGATTTGTCACTAACTAGTTATTCTTTGACCCCTCCTGATTGAAGAAGAGCTGTATCAATGATTTCCATGACAGAAGCAGATGGTCTACCAAATAGTATTAGCTTCTTCTTAGGAGAACAGTTTATATTTTAATTTAGTTCCCAATTGTTCTTAATAAGGAAGAAGAAAGGCTTCCATCTGAAGTACCACATTTCTTTGAAACCTTCAAGGAAGTGACTAGAAAGGCATGTTATAAAACGAAGCAGTTAAACTCAATGTTTGTTCAATGCAAAGAGTCAGCACTTCCTTGTCAATGTCTTCCTAATTACTCCTGAGGATCAAAGTCTTTCGAATGATTGCCTGTCCGTTCAATACATTAACAGATGATCATTGGCCCCTCCAGTGCTACAGTAGCTTGTAATTTCTTGCAGGAAAGTGAAAATGCAGTTTTAAACGGGTATATTTAAATATTTTTATGCATATTTAAAGGAGGATTTTTTTAAAGTGTTAACCTATAGAAAAAAACAGACATAGAAGTGGCAGGGCTTATCCGAGGAGCTGCCTGCTTAAATATGTTTGGTAATTTCTTCTACCATCTACACCAATTTCAAACAGAATAGGAAGTGGAAAGATGGACCTCAGCAGAACTTGGCCACTGTTAGGCAGCCTACTGCACCAAAGAAACTTACTTCAGCCCTCACAGCTGTGGTAAATTTGGTGTTACACATGCTCAGGCCTTTCTCAGTAAAATAATATTTTCCCTTCTAGATACCCTTTCTGGCAGAGACCATATTACTATAAATATTACTGAGATATTTCTTCAAGATCGAAGTAATTTATAAGATGGTCCCACTATACCTCTAAATGGAGTTCTAATTTGTGTATATAATATTAGAAATAATGGTTTTCCCATTGGGGCACTCACTTCAATTAGAGAAATGAGGACAGGCAGCTCTACCAGAGGACCTCTTATCCTGCTTTGCATTTACAAAATTCTGGGATAGCCTGTTGTGGACAGTATAATTTTACAAATGCCCTTTTATTAGACACATATAAACTGTGAGGCACTAATTAAAAATGGTGTAATTTACACAGGTAAATCAACAAGCTCTCACATGCTTCCTTCCTTGTTATCTTGACTAGATAACTGTCAGAAAACCTGCCTTCCAAAAATAATAGAGTAAGTTGCCTAAAGTCTAAAACACAGTTTGCTGTGCAGAAGGCATAAAATATATCTCTCTTCTTCTAACAGTCCAGCACAACAGAGGTGGGATCAGAGTTTAAATCAAATATCCCAGTTTAAGCATCGAGATCTAAATATTGCTGTAGAATTTGATGTGTGAGCTGATCTCTCAGATGGCTGCCTGCTCATCTGTCCTTCTGAACACGAACATGATTTTATTACAGTAAGACAAGTAAATGTCTTTGAGAGGACTGCTTGTGTTTTAATCCTAAAATCAGCTGAAAACTGCATTATTGTTATTAGTCACTATGCACATTCTAAAAGTACCAGAGCCCCAGCTGGGCTGTGCTAGTTGATATAAGAAAAATTAACAAAATGACAATCTCAGAATCCCTTGATGGCCAAAGAACAGGTTTAACTTGAGCTTTACTTAGCCTAAGTAAATCTAGTGACTTCAAGAGGATGATGGAGGTGTTTCAAGTTCAGTACAAATTTATACACTTTGTAGATCTGGGCCAGAGTACTCATCAGCATTGTCAAAACTGAGCTCTAAAGCAGAATCCTATCAGCCTTGAGACTGCTGGAAGAGATATGAAGACATTTTAACTGTACATGTGTTCAGGAGCATCGTGTTGTTTTAGCTGCTTTGGATGACAAAAGCACAGGTATGTTTAAAGCAGGCTAATTTTTCTTTACATATACTAGAAAAACAAACATTGTTCCAATTCGGAGACAGAAAAAAAATCTTTTTTTTTCCTGTACAGAAGCTTAGCAAATGGATGCAAATGGATACAAATGCACAGTCTAAGAAAGGCAATAAAGTGGGTAACACAGCACAATTAACAAAACAATAATTTTTTGTCTGTCCAGAGACCACGAGCAAAATCCAGCACAATACTTTCAGGGGCTACAAATCTAAGTGAATGGTTCAGATCAGTGTGAAAAGCTCTCTCAGTAACAAAACTTAACAAAACCTGATGATTTGTTCCCTTGAACTTAGGAATAAATCCAGCACACAGATTAAGGCAAGTGCTAGCAAGTGCACTGCTAGCACAGTGTTCTAGAAAGACCCAGAGCCATCTTTAATTTTACCTAAAAAACCCATTTGCTAAAAAAACTTGAAGTTTGCCAAGTCAAGCACTCAAAAATGAGCAAAGAACAGAATTAAGATTGCTTGTGTGATTTTACATCAGCCCCTGTATGCATACGTACTCTGTAATAGCCTTTAATTCCCTCATCACAGGCTATTTTTTTCCACTGGCCCAATGCTGAGCAGAACAATTGCACAGAAATTGCCACTCAACCCTGGCAACTCCGGCATTGTAGCATGTTGAATCGCTTTCTAGGGATGCCATATGTGCAGTCTGCTTGGTAACAGTAGGAGCAGGTTGGAAAGGGAAGGAATACACTTGGCACAGACAGTTTTGCTACTGCACTCTAACTAGGTCCCTACTGAGCATGTGTGAACTCAGATTTTCTAGTTTTTGGTAGCCAGCTCTGGGTGGATCAGGGATGTGATAAAGTACACATCATTGCTTGTTCTACCTAATAAAAAAAAGAGATGTCACAATTCTCCATTACCTCAGTAGTTCTGCAATATAAATAGCAAACAACAGTAGATCCAGTAGCAGAATTTTGCCTAAATGAGTGACCACATCAGCAGGCAGATCCAGACCCCTACTCCCACATGTCTATTTAGGGTATAGAATCACAGAATCGTTAAAGTTGGAAAAGACCTCTAAGATCATCAAGTCCAGCCACTAACCCAGCACTGACATGTTCACCACTAAACCACGTCTCCATCTGCCACATCCACATGCCTTTTGAACACTTCCAAGCATGGTGATTTCACCATGGGCAGCCTGTTCCAATGCTTGACAACCCTTTAAATGAAGAAACCTTTCCTAATTCACAGCCTAAACCTCCCCTGATGCAACTTAAGGACATTTCCTCTGGTCCTATCACTGGCTGCTGGGGAGAATAGACCAACCCCCACCTGGCTACAACCTCCTTTCAGGGAGTTGTGGAGAGCGATAGGTCCCCACTGAGCATCCTTTCCTCCAGGCTAAACACCCGCAGCTCCCTCAGCTGCTCCTCATCAGACCTGTGCTCCAGCCCTTCCCCACCTCTGTTGCCCTTCTCTGGACATGCTCCAGCACCTCAATGTCTTTCTTGTGGTGAGAGGCCCAAACATTCCCTTGTGATAACTTAGGCCATCGTAATTTTGTTTCATCACTATATACAAATGTATCAAAGTGATTGCTCGGAAACACAGCACACTGCTTTGCCCTTTCATCCCCAAAGACTAAGTTGATAGTAGCAAATTAAACAGTACCAAGCAGTGTAACTTGTATTACCAAACAGTCTGTAACATTTATTTGCTAGAAGGAACTCTACAGTGATATTGGCTCTGGTCAGCCAATACCTTCTAAATTCCTGTGCACTGTTCAGCTAGGAAGGACCATAGATCATTCTTAATAGATAGTTTGGGTCTGAATACCCATAAGAGGTTAAGAGTAGAGAAATGTATCCATTCTGGACCAGCTGGGTGCCCAGAATGGTCCCACGTAGGTGTTCCACAACCTGGAGAAGCCCATGATGCAGCTTGATTGGAGAAGGTATACTAAAATAAATAAATTGTTACTAACTACCAGGATTAATGCTATTTGGAATATCATTATGCTCAGATTTAGGGATTTTTTGTTTCTACTAAAAGCCTCAGGAAACTCTTTTGATGCTTGATTTCATCATAATTTCTGCCATAATTAAAAGAGATTCTGCTTCACTGATAGTCCAATTAGATTATCTTTTGAAATACTTAGGGTAAGCACAGCCATCATCTCTGCTAACTGCCTGGTTCTGCTTTGCTTTTTAAAGAGTCTGTTTGCATAATGAAGTGATGCTGCAGTTGTACTAGGCAAGCAAGGTGAGATACTGCTGCTGTGTCATGTGCTACCAGACTTGAAAACAGGCAACATACCCTGTTCTCATCATCTTTCTAGGCAAAAGCTTCTGACTGCAATAGGGACAGGCTTGGAAGTTAAGGTATGATAAAATCAAATAGAGAGGAAGATAGGAAAAGCTGGAGATGATGGGAGAGTTTATAGGTTAGCACTGAAACACAACGATTCAACAACCTCTACCTACAGAGCACCAGATCCTACTATCTCAAAGGGAAGTATGTAAGCAGTCCTTTTGGAGCTTTTAAATTTCAGCATAAACAGTGATTTAAAATCTTGACAGACAGGAAAAGAGTGGATTGGACTTTCTGTTCATTATTTCGCAGGTCATCTAGGATGCTACCTGGGGAGTATACTTAACAACAACACTTCACCCTATAAAGACGTCTATCTACTACACAGCTCAACTTTAACTACAGGTAAAAACCTCAGAGAATGCATCGCTGCACACATTCAATAGAAATGTATGACCCAGCTGCAAAGCAGGCTTTGAAGCCACCTTCTAATTTATGCTAGAAAAGGATGGGAGAGAAACATTAAACTACAACCAAGAAGCATTTTCACTGTCAGTGACATCCCTAATTGAGATTACTCTATGACTAGTTACCCACAAAAATGTATGGTATTTAAAAACACTGAAAAAAAGCCCATTACAGGAAACAATTCTTTCTGTCTCCACTTAACTGCAATTAAATTATGTTATTTCACACTAATTAGTATGAAATAAAAACATGGACTCGAGGAGAACTCCTTCCATGAGACATATAAAGATCCGTGAAACTGATTCTTTTTCAGCATCTGTGTGCAAAGGTCAATCTAAGTCGTGAAATAAAGATTATAGCAGCACATCTGTGCCACTGTCATAAAGACAAGGCCAGCACTTCTGGAGTCAGCCTGCTGTTATTTTCTTTTCTGGGGGCTTATAGCAACTATAAAACCTCACTAAAAGCAACTGATAAAAGCTTATGGGTTGAGAGCCCATATCTTACCATTTAATAAAAACAGATGGAATTACATTAATCTCTCCTTGTATTAAAGATTCTTAATTTTACGGAAGGACCAGGCATCTAAAGGGCCAACTGATGCCTGGTTTCATGACACACTGATGCAGACTCCCAGATCAGATGGAGCCCTCTGGATACAGAGCCATAACTTGCTTTCGACTGGTTAAATAATCAGTTATATTGGTGGTCTACTTCTGAATAGAAGTCATTCTTCCAATGATCCCACAGTGATGAAAGAGGATCAGGGATCAGACTTCGACAAAAGGGGCTCTTCAATCAGTGTCAAAATAAAACAATAAGCAGAAATAAAAAAGGTAATATATAAAAGCTCAGAACAATAGGGACTACTGAGTAATCTATATAAATCTAAAGCCATGGAGAGAGAGGAAAAGAAGCTGAGGACATCAAGAAGAAAACACATGGCTTGAAAAAAACCCATAGAACAATAGAACTTTTTTTTAAGTGTACTGAAACCTAGCAAAATGAGCAGCAATATTGATGGAGATGGGGAAATTGTTAATAATGTTGTAGGTAAAGACGAAAGTGTTCAGTAAGAATTTTTGTTCTAGTTTTTGAAAATAACTACAATAATGCAATTATTTCACAGGAAGTAAGTTTTTTCCAGTCCATTAATAACCAGGAATTATACTGAACTACATCTATTCAAGGACAAACATTTTTAAACCTGCAGGCTCATTTAGCTTGTACTCAGCAAAGAAGGAGGAAGAATCTGACTCATTGATTAATACTGAACCAGCTACCAAGAAATTAGAACAGGGTTACTGCTGTACAAATATTTAAGAAGGGAAAAGGACAGGATGCAAGTAACTTGGTTTGGGTAGTCTGAAACCTATTACAGACAAAATAATGGAAAACATAGAATTGAACTGATAAATAATAAAGAAAGTGAATGTATGGTATCTTAGGCCAACCATATTGCTTTTCTGAAAAGCAAATCTTAAGAAACAGTTACTCATTCTTTGACAAGATTACAGTTTAGTAAGACATTTGATTTAATTTGATTTGATTAAAGAAACAAGCATTTTCCAATGGTAAAAAGATATGTATACATATATTTAAAAACCAACTGAAAGATGTTAAAATTTTCATTGCTGGTGAATAACCATCATATGTTAAAATTTCTTGTGAAGTTCAACAACTGATAGTTGGCCTGAAATTATTCAACATTTGCATCAATGTTATGCAAGTAAATACAAAATCATGGATCACTAAACATGTAGATGACTCAAATACTTCAAGTGAGAAATAAAATGATGAGGGCAGAACAGAAAAACAGAAGAGCAGGGCAGTATCTAAATTTGAATGATTCAAACAGGAAGTGTCAATGGCCAGCCTATACACTTTGGATAATGGATCGCAAATTGTGCCCATGAAATGGGACACTGGCAACTGGAAAGCAGAGACTGCAAATGACTGAAGGAGTAAGCAAAAGGAAGATGCTGTGTAACAATATCCTAATGAAACCTTTATAGCCCAGAAAGACCTAATGAGATCCATACACATAAAAGTTGGGAAAAAGCCAGCTGAAGTAGGTATGTGACTTACCTATGTAAAACGGGTAGAGTAAGTAGCTGGAGTTTGCTGGGCTTCAATGTGCAAAGAGGCCAGCCTACATGATGTGATAGTGTTCATGGATTTTAACATTGAAAATTGAAAAAAGAGTTTTAAATGAAAATTATGGGAATCCTCAGGCTTCTTCCTGCCTCCAACAAACACTGAATTAGCTGAGAAAAGATGAACACTTGACCAGGATATTTATTACTGTAGACTTTGAAGAAGCACTAACCACTTTGCAAGGCAGAAATTTTGCTGCTAAGTTCAGAACATATTGTCATCACATGGAATACCTACATTTTAGTACTTCCCAGTTTCTGCAGATTGGGCAAGTTTGGCAAAATTAGCAGGTCTGCAATATCTTCTGCTCTACTTTTCCAGTATATTTTCTTGCAGCAGTGTCTCTCTTTTGAGTCCAGAAAGGGAAACGAAGGGTCTACAGATTAAGTCCTATGAAGAATGGCTGAGGGAGCTGGGGGTGTTTATCCTGGAGAAAAGGAGAATCAGATGGGGACCTTACTGCTCTTTACAACCACCTGAAAGGAGTGGGGTTGGCCTCTTCGCCCAGGCAACAAGTGACAGGACAAGAGGACACAGTCTCAAGCTGTGCTAGAGGAGGTTCAGGTTAGGTAACAGGAAGAATTTCTTCATGGAAAGGGTTGTTAAGCATTGAAATGGACTGCCCAGGGACGTGGTGGAGTCACCATGTCTGGAGGTACTCAAGAAACAACTTGACATGCCACTTTATGCTGTAGTTTATTTGACATCGTCATGTTCCATCAAAGGTTGAACATGATGATCTTAGAGGTCTTTTCCAGCCTAAGTGACTCTGATTCTTCCAAAAGCATATCCATCATGGTGTATTTCTCTAATGACAACGCTTTTAATGTCAGGTTACAGATCTTATTTAGATGGAAACAGTGAATGTTACTTAATGGAGTTTCTATGGCAAGTTTTTTAACACCCATGTGAATGAATTGATCTTCACAAGAATAAAGTGGCATCTTGTACCTTTATCACCTTTATTTTAAAGCTGTGGATAAATCACTTGTACTTCCTTTCCTCTAAATTATAAAGTTAAGAGTAGCTGCTACCCAAACATACACTGGAAAATTCAAAGCAAAAAAAGAGATGCATACAATCACCTAGTAATACAAAGAACTCTTGCTGACTTTGCAGGTGATAGAAAATAAAAGATCTCAGTTATAATTCATACCACCATGCACTTAAAGCTGCAGCAAAAGACAACAAAACAGGCAGAAATGTAAGACTGAATGTAACCCATTGTGGTTTTAATTTACATAGAATCCTAGAATGCTTTGGGTTGGAAGGGACCCAAAAAAAAGGCCATCTAGTTCCAACCACTCTGCCATGGGCAGGGACACCTTCCACTAGACCAGGTCGCTCAAAGCCCCATCCAACTTGGCCTTGAACACTTCCAGGGGTGGGGCAGCCACACCTTCTCTGGCAACCTGTGCCAGTGCCTCACCACTCTCACAGTGAAAAATTTCTTTCCAGCATCTATCTAAACCTACTCTCTTTCTGTTTAAGGCCATGGATTTAATTTTGTGTCTTTCTCTTTTCTCTGACAATTACTCTCCCCCAGTGCATGCACGTGGAGAGGGAGGTGGGGCAATGTCAGTAAAGAGGTGGGGCTGAAACATTTGAGTCACTATTTCATCGTGGATCTGGCCAGGTAAAGTTTCTTTTGCCAGATTCCTGGAGGCAGCTTTCCTGAGCTCACTGCTACTCACCAGCCTCTTGTAAACTTTACACACAGTACCTGCCCTCACTGGTTCTCTAACACAGTGAGGTGTGACTGAGGTCAATCCAGAATCCTGTGATCTTCCCATCTCTCTGCTACAGAACAAAAAATGCAAAAAGATTTCTGTAACTCCATGCACTTTTGAGTAGTCAGACAGAAGCTCAAGTTGATGGCATCTCTCCATGAGTCTGAGACTGTTTTCACACCTTAGCCTTCCTGAGAAAATTTACAGGGGCAAAATTTGGGGCTCAACAACAAAAAACATATTTCAAAACTGGATTGAAGGGTTAACATCTGTCATAATTTATATTTTGTCTTTAGTCATCTCCAGAACCAGGAATTTTTAAAACATATGCAGATTTTTCCAGGGTTAGTCCAGCTCCTGTTGCAGACACCGGGCCCAGTGCCACTGACTGACTGCATTTGAACCAGTGCTGAAGGAAATGGAGTTGCTGCAGTTTAAGAGGAGCATGTGCATGAGAGGAGTAAGGTCTGTATTTCCTAAATGCCAGGGGTATGAAAGGAAGAGCTAGATGTCATTTAAACTGTCCTGCTTAGTGAGGGAGTGGCACTAACCCTCTTGCCCCACCAATGTTTGTCTGCATTTGGTACAAGAAGAGCCAGTTTTAATAGAAAAAACAAAACTCCACATATTCAAGTTCTACTATACAGGGAAAAAATGGTAGTGTTGGGTCGTGATGATGGTCCCTCTCAACCAGTGTCCTGGAATGTTGTTTCACAAACATTTACAATACACAAAATATATCACTGGTAATACTAAAGCACCTTTTAGACTGGATCTGACATTTTTATTGATTAAGGGTGAAATTAAGTAAATGAGTTTGCAGTTACTGAGTGAACACTCACAGTTACTGAGTGAACAGACCACTGTGATTTTGTGAAGATGTGAAAGAACCAAGAAAGGACCTCAAAGCTCTGCTTTAGGTAACAGATTGACTTCATAACATAAAGGCTTTGCTAGAACAGATTGTTTAGCTCCCATTTCTGCCTTTTATCAAAGACAAGATGGAAATAGAAAACATTCAAAGATTTTGATTTACAGTCCTTGTAAATCAAAAGAACAAATGTCAACAGTAGCAAAATAGAACTTAATCTGGGATCAGGAAAGAAATATTAAAGCAGAAAGTGAAAGAAGCCTGTTGGCAGGGTAATAAATTGTTTTATATTTTAACATGAATAAAAACCTTAATATCAAGGTATAAATGTAGGATTAATAGATATGGATCAAGTTTAATATTTAAGCATTAGCAGCTTTTCCTACTGATCTCTTACCATGTAAACACCATGGTAATTGGTATACTATACATCCATTGCTAACTAATTAGCTTTCTAAGAACTTTGGAGAGCTGCTATAAGTTGAGTTTGCTCCATAGCATCAAAGAATCATGGACAAACCAAGTGAAAGTTAGCTTTCAGAGCGATTCTTAGACAATAAAAAGAAAGACACTTTATAAACACATCATAGTCCTAGCACACTTTTCCTGTCAAAGCATTTTGCCTGCAGCAAGCAACACTGTTCTTTAAGTGAAGCTGCATCTGTACAGAGTTCAAATGAACACAGAGCTGAAAAGTAGAGAGCTCTGACTCCAATAAAAAGGAATGACTGTTTTGGCTTCATAATATGTTTTCCAGCCCTAGCTTTAATCTAAATCAAATGCCCATCTTTCTTGCTGTTCATGCAATGCAACCGCAGCACATGCTTAAGTATAGGAAAATTGCAAGTGCCTAACAACATCAAATTGTACTTCCATCTAGTCTGGAATCTACATCAGGCAGAGGATAATACCTTCAGTTTAAACAGGCAGAAACTATTCTCCGTCACTAATTAACATAGAAACTGTTCCACAGATCTAGCCAAACAGCTGCTGGGCATGGAGATCTGGACAATCAAACAGCTCTTTTCTGTTTCTAAACTTCCTCCCAAGCAGTACAACAATGTCAGAGACTCTTTACATTGCTCTGCTAGCAGGTCTGGCATCTACAAGGTACAGGAACTGCTGGCAAAGTATTAGCATAGCAACACACCTCGGGGGATTATCTCTGCCATAAGAATCTTGCTAGAAATTAGCCCTCCAAGGCAGAACTCAACAGTATACAGACCCCATCAAAGCCCAGCAAAAGCCATAAAAATTTTTCTTGTTTAGCTGTCTACTGAATGGACATTCCTAAAATGGGCAATTGAATTTTAAAGTCCTGTCTCTTCAGGAACTCTTGGAATAGCAAATTTGCAGGGCAGTCCTGAGGTGCTCAAAGAGGCCTTTGATTTCAACGGTTCCATCACTTAAATGTTGCAGGCCTGATGTAGCCCTGCTTTTCTCCTTGGTGTTCTCACCCTACAAGACAAGCTTCCGTGGAGCTCATGGGATTTGTATAAGCTGTGTGTGTGCAAAACACTGACGGGCACTGTCACCACTGCCTTAGTGTGGTGTTTGAAAAATCTGAAAGGGGGCAACAAGTCAATCAAAATGTTATTAATTCAAATGAAAACCAGCTTCTGGTGTTTAATACACTCTGTTATATTTTGTTTGTCATTATCTATCCAGACTAGTGACTCAGCCCTGTAAAACCTTCAGCTTGATCACAGTGTTGACACATGATAGCAGCCATTCAGCTGCAATGGACATCTATTTATGTCTTCTCTCCTCTTTTTGAAACAGCCCAGTGAGATAAATGAACCTCAGACTGCTAAATGCCATAAAGACTTACATAAAATAATACAAACTCTGCCTTTTAGCCTCAAACAAATGATTTAGCAAGTTCTCCAAGTGAATTTCAAAAATGAACTGGCTTCAGCAAAGAACTTTGGAAATGACCAATGCCTTCTTTTTTCCATGTAGCTCTGCCTGCCACAGATGGCACCCACCACACCACAGTTGTGTCTGAGCGTCCGTCACACAGAAAGTACTGCCTGTAGCAGAGTCTCTCCTGTATGTCTTTAGCTCCACACTTCTACAGACAGGTAAGGCCTGCAGTGGGCAGTTTTTAATATTTAAACAGAGAACTGTGACATGCCTGCTGCTGTGAGGAACATCCTGAAGGCCTAGATACCACTCTGAAGTATTTCCATTAACTGCTCAGTGTACAAAAACCAGATTAAATGCCAAGCTGCTGCCATGGGACGCAACCCAAAGTCCATTCACTTAAAGGAGAGCCTTTCCAATGACCTCAGTTTGCTCTGGAGGACGAAAATGGTCATTAAAAGATAGCTTCTGTGGTTGTTTTAACTAACAAGAGCAGGTGGAAAGCAGTCAAGTTCCCAACACTCACGGACTGTTATACAGATCAGACCTTATACTCATGACTAAGTTATACCTTACCACTCACATTGTCCCCATGGCACTGAAAAGAGCAAGGTACTGCTTACATGAGAAAAGGTATCTGCAAGAAAATGCAACTATGCAAATACAGGGGGGGAAAAAACTCCAAATTGGAGGAAAAACAGTAATTTGTTAGCAAACAGACCAGGTTACTTAGAATAATAAACAAGTTCCTGTTAAGGCTGCATAGTTTCTATGAAAATGCAAAATGTCTCAGTTTAACTTAGTGAAAGTACAAACATTTTGACTCCCTGATTCATTTCTTTTCTTCTGGGTTAGGTGATACAATTCTCATCTGCAACTTGACAGGATGTAAAAAATAATTACAAATGAAAAGGTTATTCATAATTTTTAAATGAGTTAATTAGTAAACCCCGCCAGAGTCACTCATTACTGTAATTAATAATTGATTATACTTGAAATTAAACACAATTTTTCATCAAAATCTAATTAAATATCTGCCTTTTTGCTCGTTGATTAGAACACTGGGTCTGGTAGAGACAATCTTTGCTAAATATGTTTATGCTGAACTGAACCATCGGATTTGATTTTTAATAATTGGTAGTTCCTTTAGAAATTAGTAATTATGACCCATAATTACAGTGGTTCAACCTGCTCAGCACTTCTGGCACCTTGCCAGCCATCCGTGGCATGTGGCAAATGCCAGCAACTTCACCTGAATGGAGAGGATAAAAAGGATGGGAGGGCACTCAATGGACCTTCCTTTTAACAACATTAACTGTGGTTTTAAGCAGGAGTGTGATCTTTTGTGAACTCTGAGACAGGGTTCTGAGTTGGAGAATGGCAAACCAAACTCCTCTCCATCTACCAACCAGCACACACCTCCTCCTCCAGAATGAACAGGCACCACTATGCTGAGCTGAAATGATTCTCCTCTGACACACTGAGATAATGTCCAAAGGAACCATGTTCAGGGCCTAAGGAGAATACCAGACAAACGAGAAAGGCGAGTCCAAATGTACATAGCAAATGATGAAAACTGACTGCATATTTCATCAAACTGCTGCTGATTTAATGTTAGCTAATTAATCATTCCTGTTCTCTTACAGGAGACATAAAAGTGACCAGAGTATGATGCAAGGCAGAAGTGGAAAAGTATCAGTCATTAAAGAAGTGTATATAAAAAGAACACAGTAAAAGCAATCCTTTGTGGTGGTGCTAATTATATTCATGTGAAATGAAAGCAAAATCTTTCGATCCAGACTAAGATTTGTAACTCTAACCACAACCTTTTATAGATCATTAGCGTACAGGAAGTCATAGCAAAATCAAAAAGACTCATTTGTGCCATGAGAAATGGGCTTTTTTAACCATGATCACATCTAAAAGTGTCTGACAACTGGAGTTTGCACCACGGACAGTTTAACACAGAAGTCTAGGAATGGACTTTTTAAAGACATTTATAACACACATATCAAACAGAACTGAAGAAAAAGTGATGGCAACATTCCAACTTTACAGGCTTAATAATACAATTTTCACTTCTAGCAGCTCAATTACTTTCGCAACATACACCAAGAACACTTTTTTGCGATAAACACTGACAAGCTTCATAAATTCAAAGAAAGCTTCAAAGAAATTCAGATCATGCACAGGTCAAGAAAAATCCACTGCTTTTCCACCCAAGAAGCAAATTTCACCACACCTGGTCCTCTAAAAAGGCTCTGCTGAACCACAATCTAAACCCAGTCCTTCTCCATCCTCCTGGTCACCCTGAGAACTTCAATATAATTGGTTAAATATCACTGAAATGAGTGTGTCACCATACAATAGAATTAAACCACATTTCTGTGTACCAGGATCTTGGTTCTGACCCTGTCCCATCAAAGTCGACAGTGACAGACCTGGATGTGACTGAGATTGGGACATGGACTTCACCACCTGTTTTAATGGGACGCTTAGAGAAAAACTGGTGGCTTTGCCTCACTCCAGGTACACTTTCCTCTGCAGAATGTAAACAGTCCATGACATTGAAGGGAGTACAACTCCCTCATGTGACTCATGTTTTACTAAGCCCTTCTGGCTTTATGACAGGTGTTAAGCTCCCTACCACAACACTGCAACACAAACAAGTCAACAGACGCCTTATTTCCCCATCACTTTGTACCAGTCTTGACCCTCTGTTTCCCAAACATTAGCACTACAGGGCGGTTTGCAGAGAAATGAAATGAAAAGAAGAAAAACAAACAGCAACAAGCTTACCTATGAAATAGGCCAGCAGGATCACCAGCGTGACTGAGATGACAATGGCACTCAGAGCAGCACATTTCCAGTTACAGTACTTATAGGGCTTCTTCAGGTTAAAGGCAGGCCTAGAAAAGGTACTTCTGGGAAGGGGCCTAGGGGGAGGTGAGTACACAGTGCTGGACGTCAGGGGATATCCTGGCGATGTTGTACAAAAAAGGGGAGAAGTGCCTCCAGGTTTGAACAGGAAGTGCCTGAGGGAAGAAAGACCAACAGCAAGTGACTCCTCACACAAATCGATGCTGAGGGGGACATGGGGTGGGAGAATGGCAACGGCTGCCAGGACGAGGAAAGCAGCTCCACACAATGCTGGCTACGGACATGGACGGCATGCACAAAAGAGAAGAATAAAAATCAAAGGCAAGTCACGCAGAGTAAAAGAAAACAAAACCAAACAAAAAAATCACAGTGCCAACAATGCCACAGAGAACTCTTCAAGGGCAGGAGTCCCCTCTGTGGAAGAGCTGGCGTTAGAGTGAGATGAATACCCCAAGCACAGCTACGACAGACTGGTGGCACGGGCAGAACCAGGAGCCTGCTCGCACTCCCACAGAAATGCCCTATGGAGGCTGAAGAGGAGCGGAGGTCGGATTAAAGAAGGGAGGGCATTTATCAATTTATTGATCACTGCATGAGAGCGTTTTTTGTGTGGCATTGGTGAATGGAGATGGGGAAAAAGAGCTTAAGCCATTCCATAGCACCCAAATTGTCACAGAGGGGAATATTCACACTGTCCCCATCCAGCAAATTTAGGTGTCGGACAACGGCGTGGCTAAAAGCATCAAAGTCCTGTGTACTGCCAGTGGGGAAAACCACCTGCTTCCATAAAGCAGTCCGGAGCACCTTGGATTGAAGCCTACCTTTAAAAAAGTGTGAATTACTGTCAAAGGCAACAGCATTTCCTGTCCAGTGACACATTGGGAGGCACCGTATTTTGCCCATTATGACAAACGCAGCCTGAAAGCCAGCCTATGAGCACCTTGGGTGAGACTCATGGAAGTCAGCACAAAAACAACACACTGAAGCCCATGAGTTCCTGAAATGAAATGTCCCAATGGGACTTCTGTCCACAGGAATACTAAATGAAAAGCCCGATTTTGGTGGGACATCATGACATACAAGGCATTCAAATTCTGGGAATGAAACCTGGGAAATGGAGCGGACTAATCTACCACCATGCTGATGTAAAACAAAAATACAGCTTGTGCAGACTGGGCCCCAGCCCCAGCGCCCTTTGCACATTCTGCCATGGCTTATGGGGCCAGATTTGCAGCCAGAGTAAATGCAATCAGCATGGATTCATGGGAGTCAGTCAAGCCGGTGGCTAATACCAGATGAAGAGGTGACTATTTTCCCCATAAAGTTACTTGTACAGTTCCAGGGGGAAATGTCTCATGCGGAAACATCACAGTGCAGAAAAGCCACCAATTCATGCAGTAAAATGTAACACATAATTATCCAAAATAGGTGTCTGTAGTATTACAGCCATGGTTCTATTGGTACTCTAAGCATGACTGCTGAGCATTAGAGAAAGATCCTTTATTTCTACTAATGCTCTGCATTAAAAAAAAAAAAAATTACAATAAGTCAGGTACTATCCCATGTTTTGAAAAGAGTTTAGACAGAGATGTATCTGTTCTGAGCAAAGAGGTACCTGCAGTGTTCAAGTACACCAATAAGCTGTTGTGTGAATGATAGCTACCAAATTAGGAGCTGCCAACACAAGATTCAACAGTTTTGGCACTGAGGATCAAGTTAAAAGCTGATTATAACTTAAAAGTCGTGATCAAAATTTGTGTAAAGATGCCACAATGGGTGGTTAAGTTAAACTCCAAGGCTTGGCTTACGCACATCACTAGCAGACTCTTGTCAGATAAGGTATGTGGAAGACATCCGTTTAAAAATGAAGTATCAGGCTGTCAGTACAATAATTGTTTCAGATTTTTATGAGAATTAAATTAATTTTAGTTCATATGGGACTCAAAACTGCTGTAGGTACTTCTTACGTATGAAATGACTTTCGAAACAACAAGGGGATAAAAAGCAAATTGCATGCAGTGGCTCACTAGCATATTAATGAGTTTGCCGTTAATATGTACAGGACACAATGCTCCAAGCCCCAGAAATTAATTTTTTAAAGCCTTATTGGAAGAGGTCAGCAATGGTGTTGCCCTTAAACATCACTGATATGCCCAAATGCTTTCATGCAAGGATCATAATGACTGTACAGTAAACAGGAAGACCACGTAAGTGTCACATACCCATCATTGTAAGCACCGTCATGTCGGGAGGAGGTGAGAATGTCCATCTCAATGAGGTTGTCCTGCAATGTCTCTAGGAATGTCTGCTTTGCTATGTTTCTACATACATATGGAAACATGAATGAAGCCAGTGAGTCATGCATATATGAAGTGTGATCTTATAAACCACAATGGTTATAGTGCAGTTGTGCATGGAATTAGAATGATGGACCATATATTTATATGTATAAGATGCTACACATATACATATATAGCTTTTAAAAATGTTCACTTCTTTATATATACACTATATATATGCATATACACACATATAAGCACACACGCCCATGTGCATGTATAGAAAAAGTTGATGTCTCTGTTCATTACACATTATTTATTGCCAGTGACACGTGAAACCTTCTGAACTGCTGCATCCAAAGGACTAGATTTCAATCCAGCCCAGCTGTAATCTGGTTAGACTCCTGCATCTGTGTTACTGTTACTCTGAAGAGGCACAGCACAGAATCTATATCCCACTGTGGCCAGACCTTGGTAGCACTCTTGCAGCTAACTTTCTTACGGCTTTCCAGCAAAAATCTGCCACTCCTTTGCTTTAGTTTCAGTTTTGGATTTGAGAACTTTTTAGTTTCCAATTTGATTAATTTGTTTTCCTTTGTGGAATAATAACTCACTATTTAGAGTAAAATGTAAATTTTCAAAATGTAGATTTTGCTCAATATGAATATTCCCAATAAAAGTCTCTTGATGATAAGCAGAGAGAAGCTAGAAACAGGTTAAGCTGTGACCCAAATTCCAACACCAGAGTATTGGCTGTAATGTGGATAATTCAGGCAGGAAGCAAGATACTTAGGGCCTGCACATGCAAATGCCTGGGACTGACCCTGCACACAGTAGCGGCATTTTGCAGTATCTGTCCTCCCGGCATGTTCTTTTATGAGTCACATTTTGACCTATAAATGCTAAACTGTTTTGTACCTTTTGAGGAGAATAGCAGGAACATAGAGAATTAACTCAGAGGCACAGCTGGGAACAAACTGTGTCTTTCTCACCTTTGGGCTTGTTTCTCAAGACCTGGCAAAAGAACATTCTTCCCATGTCTTTTAAAACAAAATACAGTCCTGGTTTTGCCCATGTCTGTTTTCAGCAACAAAACTGAATCTAAGCCTGAATGTGAATAAATCCCCTGGCAAAAACTAGTAGAAGAAACATAACAGCATTGTGACACTTTATCACTTATGCAGGATTAAGAGCTTAGAGGGTGTAAGTGACATGAACTCAAACAAGAATTCCTGCCAAAGAAACTGGATTCAGGTAACATGCTAAACCAAGAGAAACCAGCCCTGTCACATTATACAAACCTCGATACTGTTTCTTCTAAAATGTTCTCAAACATAATTTTCATTTCAACTTCCTCCTTTTCCTGCTGCTAATGGCAGCACTTGTTTAGCTCAATTCCCTGCTTTTGGTGGCCTTTCGGCTGCTTTGACAGAACAGATCTACTCCTTGATCTGAATGAAAGTGAAGTGACTCCTATTCATAGCTTTGGAGTAAAGTGGATCAACATGCATGAGCTGTGTGCCATAGCACTTGAGACATCAATCCATCCCCAAGTGTTTGCGGCTTCCTCACATTCCCTGAGAATGCAGGAAAGATTGGATGTTGAGTTCAATGCAAAAAGAAGCAACATATGTGCATGCACTGAGCATTTAATGGGTAAGAGGCAAGACATCTAGCAACACACCAATCAATAAAAGTTCATCAGTAGTTAAAATCCATGTCAAATTGGTTCCATGAATTTCAGTTGTGGATTGTCAATAAAACAGAAGAGGGGAGGGTTATATAATCTCATAATGTATGCATTTGTAACAGAGAGGTCACTGGGTCACCTGAGGGAGTGATGCGTGACTGTCCTCCTCATGGAAGGCTCACAGATGTGCTCCCTTGGAGATTACCTGTAAATCGCTGGCTAGTTACAAAACACTCTCCCTTCTCATTAACAGTAGTGGCGGCAGAAATCTGACCTTACACGATTACCACGTGAAATTTCCTGGGAATGAAAGTCTCCTGAAAACTGTTGGTTTGTCAACTAAACGTCCATCTAGTTGGCATTTATTTGCTCCCACAAGGTCAAATGTAAAGGAACAGAAAGGAGGCCACAGAAGAAAGAAGACTGAGGAATAAATATGGGGGGAACTGACTTACCTGTCAGGAGTGACTGCTGAGCAAAGATCTTCTCATCACAACCTTGATAATACATGGCTTTTAAAGCAACAAAAAAGGGAGCAGACAGGAAAAGAAAGAGGAGAAAGGAGAAACAGAGAAAGGGAGTAAAGGGAAACTAATGAAAAGGAGGGAGAGAAGAGGAGGGGCTCTTCCTCTTGCAACACACAAAATTCTCAGATATGCTTATCCTATCAGTTGCATATTTGTGCTACACATCCCTGCTTGCCTTTGCATTATGGTTTGGGAATTTCCAGGCACTGACAAACCAGTCCAAATTCCCAGTTCTGAAAACTGCCTGGAGTCCATGGCAGTCAAAATCAAGCCACTTCAAATTCTGGTTAAATTCTGTAACTGCAGGCACACTTCACAGCCTGTGACAATCCTCGTTTAAAAGATGCAGCTTTTTTCTTCTTGTGTTCTCTCTCTCTGTTGACTAACATGGGATTAGAAAACACCAACAGAAATACAATTTCATTTTTGACATGAGATTACTATAATCTCCTAACTTCAAAAGCCTTTATTCTTGGATTAATGTCTCTTGGCCAGGATTTATATTTCTACATATTGGACATTTTATTCTCTTGGGTGATGGTCTTTTTTTTTGGTTCTAAAAATCTTTGCAGTGGAGAAGATGGGGAAGATCAATTCCATGGAAGAGGCTGAATTAGGCATCCAAGTTTGCTAAACAGCTCTGAAACCTGGTCTTCTATGTCTACACAGTTCCCACTGAAGGAAATAGAAGACCTCTCCATGCCAGAAGAGCTGACTGTCAGAGTGGAGATTAGTCACAGATATACTGATCATCTATGCAGCTCAGCCTCCTCTCTTTATGACACCATTATAACACATTTTATTTTCTTAATGTTGTAAAAGTGAAGGAACAGGCAGTAGCTTTCATTTGCTGTTGGCACAAAATTACATATTATTTTCCAACATGCTTGTTGTCAAAAGAACACCAGGCAAAATTATGCCATTTCAACCAGCGTGTCAAAAGCCCCAACATCAGTCCTGAAATGAGCTGTTTTCTACCAAATTAATAAAATGGTTAGACCGAGGACCAAGTACAAATGTGACTGATCTGTGATGCTAGTGAAATCATCAAATGATGCAGAAAAAGCTCTTCATGCAGGTAGACCTCAACTTCCAGTCTGATTAACAGCAACAATGTGACCAATCCAACCTGCAACAAGAGCAGTCTGCTTCAGATCTTGAAAAATTTTCATCTACAATGATTTCACAGAGAAGAAAAGAGGACAGCCTTTAAGGTTTCGCACTACTAAAACAGCATATTATCTCTTCTACAAAGAATTCACCACCTGGCTAGGAAAAGGCATAGGGCTTCCTTCAGAATGATAGAGAATTATCACAAAAGGGCTGCAGGAGTGGGCCCTAAGTATTTTTTAATGTAATTTTAATAAGAAATATCACATAAAACATTGCTTGGGTATTTGTGCTTGAGAATTACTAACACAACATAATTACTGAAACTGTTGCCAAATCACACTTGCTTATAATTTTGTCTTAATCTTTTGGATCCAGCTTCTTAGTTGAGTCTTTTTAATCAAGCAGTAACAGAGAAATTAATTATCTGTAAATGCCATAAAATGTGACATTGAGGTTGTTTTGGAAGTTTCAAAGGACCAGCTCATTCTCAAAAAGACTGACAGATGTGCTCATTTTTAAAAAAACATTCTCTTAGCAGAAGTTGGCAAAACTGGGTACAATTTGTCCCAGGATACAGCTATCGCTGCTCTCAATGAGATTCCCACAGGCAGTGATGTGACAAATTTGGGCCCTGTCTCAGTTTTCAGTTATTGCATGTTTTTTGCTGTCTGAAAGCTTGTTGATTTGAGAAGGTTAGACAAATGAAGGAACAAAGACAGCTGAGTAAGTGTACCATGTTTTAGGCTTGGAAGACTTCTCTCCAGACTGAAAAAGACACCGTGTATGGGGGCTAATGACTCCAGCATCCCCAGTGGCTGCTCACTAGCAAAGGAAATGGTGAAGCAAAATCTTTGGAGAAAGCAGCTGGGACCCCAAGTAGATGCACTCACCATCAGATGGGAGGACTGAGGCTGAGGGAGTATGAGAGCTCTCTTTTCCAGAACCTACATAGAATCTGAACAAAGCTATGAACTAGAACAACTTGGTACACCCTTGTCACACCCTTCACGTGTTGCATAGCTGGAAAATAACTTGAGAGCTCAATGGAAACACCATTAACTGACTGATGCCCTGCTATCCAGTGTTTCATGCTCGCTAGAGCAATGTTGAAAAAGGCAGCAGCTGACCTCTCCTCATTAGGTGAAACAGGATCAACTTTTCCTGAATGATGTACTACGAAAGTACTGCTTGATGAGGCACAGCTACAAGGCTAAATCTTTTCAATATACTGACTGATTTCAGTTTTTTAAATAGGATATTGATTTATCCTACCACACAGGAAGAAAAGACATTAAAGGAAAATAAAAGAAAGAAAACCAGGAACATTTTAATCTATGATCCTGATTCCAATTTTAAATGAGGAAAATAACCTTATGAGCAGCTGTTAAAGACAATGTTTTTAGTTTATGAAAGAAGAGCAATTTCCTCTTCTCCTAGTCCAAATAAAAAGACACAAGGAATAATAAATACAACGCAAAATGCATAAGTCAAACACCAGTTCACAAACTAGGTGGCTAGCTATGCAGATGTGTATTTTCCGTAACATCCTGAGCACACACAGTCAGAACATTGTAAGTACTAAAAAAAGTGACCTACCTTGTCTCCAGTGGGATGTTACTGTTGAGTAACCAGTTGTCCTGAGCATGGGCTGGCTCTTGAGTAGCGGCTGGTTGTTCTCCAGAAAGAGAGTGGTCTGTAGGAGCTGGGCTGGGGTTGCTGCGTGGAGTGAAGTTCCCTCTATTCAGGGAATTGATGGAGGCTGCGTGATGCTGATTTGGGGTGTGAGCATGTGATATTGGAGGTGGTGGAGTTCGAAGTCTTGAATGATTTTGAAGATTTGGAGGATGATCTAAAACATAAGTAAAATACTTTAAGGTTCATGATTTGAGTAGTTCCATACTGTGTTCATTTATGTGCAGACACTTCTAAAAAGCATGAAGGCTGGGGTGCCACATATCCTAAATGAAACTCAAAAGGGTAACACAGCCTTGTTCCATATGTTCTAATGACACAGCACTGATCCCTGAGCCAGCTAGAAAAATAGTTCAGTCTCATGCACAAAAGTTATGAAAGTTTAAAGCACTGCAGAAAGGCTGTCCTGACAGCCAAGTTAACTCCGATGAACAACTGCAGCTTGCAAACTGCAATCTATCTGTGGCACTGATTTGTGATAAAGCATGAAAAATACAACCAGTCTGGATAGATAACACGTTAGAGCCATTTTATGATGGATATACAGCTCCCAGAGAAGTTTGTTCTGCCCGTTTTGCCCAAGAACTTTCAATAGTTAAGTCAACAAGAAGACTGAGAATACATTTAATCATAGACTCGGTTTAGGGAAAGCCATAAAAGCATGTCAGCATTACGCAGTTTAACAAAATCCAATAGTTTGTACTGTTAGAAACGTACTCAAACTGAGTAAAAAATGCATTTGACATAAAAACTGAGGTGTCAGGAAAATGGAACAACATACAGTGAAGAAAGATGTAAAGATCAGTGATATGGCTACTTTGAGTAAAACTCTGTTTCTTAGCCAAGAGACGGAGGAGGGCAGACTAAGGAAGACAAACATCTAGGAAAGATGAATCTAGTGCTGATTATAGCTGTATTTTTACTTTTTTTAGCTAATCATAAAGCATTTTTTTCATGTTTTTTTTGAAATGAAGAAAACTAAAGTATTTGATGGAAGTGGAGGGAGACTGACAGTTCAGCACACTGCATATGAGAAACAGGAAACATATACCTCTCTGCTTTTAGTGGGTTCATGCTCAAAAGTAATTAATACTGTGCACTGGAACAGATTGCCCAGAGAGGTTGTGGAGTCTCCGTCACTGGAGATGTCTGAGAACTGTCTGGACACAATCCTGTGCAAGGTGCTCTGGGATGACCCTGCTGGAGCAGGAAGTTTGGACCAGATGACCCACTGTGGTCCCTTCCAACCTCACCCATTCTGTGATTCCGTAATACACAATACTTTTGTGATGCCTTATCAGAAAAGAATGTCTATCCTATCAATCTAACACTTACCAGACTTCTGAATCATAAGAAATGAACACCCATTTATTCTCTAATTAGAGACTTCAGAATGAACTGTATGGAGCTGTAAATTACGATTAATGGTATCAGACATTTAATGATACTTTTGAAATTTGGATTAGGACTTGGATTTAGGAGAGGAACAGAAAATGCATTCCCAGTATCTCTGTAGCTTCTCAGACAGTTAAACACATCAGATAAAACATGAAGATGTGTGAGAGACAGCCATCCTGTCCCTCCTCACCCGGTACTGACTCACACCGCCTCATCATTAACTATACCAGAATCTTAGGGTGCTTGAGGTGGTGTTAATGATAAGGGTGCCATTATTCTGACTGAGTATATATTTACCTCTGGCTTGGTCATGTTAGACACACAACCAGGGGTATATATTCCATGAGTGGTTTTAGGGTCCAAATCCATTTTACCCTAAACCCCCAGAGATGTCAGATACATACCTACTGGTCTCTCTACTTTATGTCAGTACAACAGAAAACTACAAGCTTGTAAAAAGAAGTCTATACTGGTCATCTACATTTGGACAGACACTCTTTTCATGGGAATCTAAGGAACTATTCAGAAATCTGACTTAGCAGAGCTCAACCAAACTTTATAACGCCCTATAATGCCAATAATACTGGCCTTTGACTTGCACGTCAGCCAGCAAATTAAAGGGAAGAGCAATGAGCATGGACTGTGTAGACAAGAAATATCGGAACGAAACCAGGTCTGACCTCAGCTCTGCAGCACCATGTGAATCAAAGTGTCCAACCATTCTTGGACTGGATATTACTGGGGACTGTTGTTTAGTAGAAGTCCTGACCACTGAGGCAATAAAAACAACAGTGGAAGAATTCTGCTCCTGGCTTAGTTAAATTAATTACTCTTTTCACACTCAACAGACAGAAATCAAGATAGGAACAGTGTAATAAATCCAAGCTGAGGGAGATGAACACAAATAGAGGGTTTCCAGCTTTCAGGGCTGTCAATCTATCACCATTAATAAGAACTTAATTCAGCCCAGAGAAGATGACTTGTCTATTCAGGAGCAACATACCAGAGGTTTCCAAGACCAGCTATTCAAGCTTTCAGTGCAGCTCATGCCTGAGATGAATACTCTGTGCAATCTACAAAGGGGCTAAACAGGTGGAACTTGGAATAAGCAATATGGCCTTCTGCGAAGTTCTCCTGCTATTGGATGACTTTTCCTTCTGGAGGCACCATTTTCACATTGTGAGTCAGAGTCTGTTTTCAAAGATCTGTTATGTAAATTCCAATTTACACCATATTATTACAGACACATTGCAGATGCTATTATGGATAATGCTTTCGAATCAAGTAAAAATGTGTTATTTTCGTTCTCTATTTTCATATCCTCTGTGATTTCTTTGCTAAGTAAAGACAGCACATCTATCTTACTCTGGTCTGTGTGATTTTTCACAGGATTTTATAGCTTGTATTTCTTGTTTTCTGACATTTAGGTAGCTTTTCTTTCCAGAATGTTTTTTATTTCATTCATATACAAATTCTGAACACTTACGTCATGTCTGAGCACTACTGAATTAAATATACCTTGACTAGAATTAGTAATTAATTCCCTTGCCTTATGATCCATTTTTTTTTTTTAAATTGTCTTCTTCTCAAATTAAGGAACATTAGAAATAAGGTGTAGACAAAAACACAAGCTAGGAAATCTTTCTACTGAAAATTACTGCAGCTGTGCAGGATTTTCTTGATGCAAAAAACCTGCTAAGGTTCTTACACTCTGCTGTGACCAAAGCTCCTATGGGATTTGCAACGGATCATGAAAGCTCACAAAAAAAAATTCTTTCTTGATTTCCTAAAATTTCAACTGCCCCCCTTATCTGAATATGCTTGGGGAAGCTGCAGATGCCCCACTGCTCAAAATGTTCAAGGCCAGTCTGGATGTGGCTTTGAGCAACCCGGTCTAGTAAAATGTGTCACTGCCCATGGCAGGCGGTTGGAACTAAAAGGTCTTTAATGTTCCTACCAACCCAAACTTGTGATTCCACGATTATTACTAGACCCACAACGTTTCAGTGATATAAACTGTGTGGCTGTTATTCCCCCAGAGGAAGGAGAACTTAATGCTGGCTGCAATGTCGCTCTTACATCATGTATGTGCATAGATCTTACATAGTGGGGAGATGCTCTGATCATCCACTGTCTATTATAGAGAACTGAATTTTTACAGAATTGTATTTATACAGATCCCACCATGTACGTGGGATACAGGGGAAGTCTGATACATCTACCAGCAAGCCTTTACTGGGAGAATAGCATCACGGGAATTCAGAAGACTTCAGAGAGGAGCAGGACATTGTGGCCAGTGCACAGATTGTACAAGATTCCCCAAGACCTTTCTTAACCAAGTATAAGATGGCTAAATGTGACTATCTGTAAGCTATCTTTGTTTATTCCAAAAGAGAGAATTTTCATCATTTTCCTTCTTGCAATTTTCCTCTTTCGTTTCTAAAGAGACACAGACTTTATCATTCCCTCTCTACTTGTTGTTACAATGAAAAACCTGACATAAGGTACTCAGAAAGATCAGCTGAGCTAACAAAATACCAAGGAATAAAACAAACACCTTGTAAAACACCTCTCCCCCACGCAAAAATCCAAATTTCTAATAGCCTCAGAGTCAAGCAAAACAGTTTAAGGGCTGATTTTTGCCTTGAAGGGGAAACAGAGGAGACCTGTCAATAGAAAAGGAGTCTCAGACACCCGTCCCAGTCTTAGACACCAGGTGCCAATAAAAGAGCATCCCAGAGATAAAGTTCATTATTTCTAGAAGACAGGCTGGCAACTGTGGAAGTCTAAATAGCCCAGAACTTAAAGAGCACCCCATAAGCCTCATTTTCTCTAATGGATATCCAAAGAGTATCTAACATGTCTGTATTCAAATGTAAGGAAACTTTGGAAATCTGAATGCAAAAAACATCGATAGAAATCAAGCTGCTTTTGCGTTGGGTTTCTTGTGGGTTTTTTTACTTGTTTTCCAACATTAAAATATCATTGACGAACACTGGCTTGGTAACCACAGACAAAGCAGACCTGAAAGATAATACAGTTAATGAAGCTTATACTTGGTACACATTAGAGAGTCTTGACAGAATGCTGTGAATGAAAAGCTGAATAAATTTGAACCATAAAAAATTACCAATGAGGAGCTAATATGACAAAATTTCAATAAAAGGTCTGAACCTCATGTTCCTTTTCTCTCCCTTAATCTTTAATGAGTAGTACTGTTTTGAAATTAGTCTATGTAACAATTACACTTTCTGATTCATTAGGTTTTGGGATTGTGTTCAGGGCAAATGTGCTAACCTCTGAGTGAAAAATGCATTCTCATTTTTTCCCAGCTTCTTCTGCTCCTCCACACATTTGTCATTTGTATGTCTGCTCGTATTCAGACAGACTGATGCCTAACTGGTGTCTGGATTAGGTACAGGAAATATTTCTCTTTACTCACTGTATATATTGCCAGGTGGAATGAATCACTCAGTGCTCTCTTGAACTTCAGCTCCACAGCAGTTGTGATGACGAACTTGGTAGTGTGACTTTGGGCAATCGTGCTTGTACCCACTCACAAAGAAATACATCCCCAGCCCCCAACCTGCCACCCCTCACAGAGGAAACAATCTTTTTTAAAACAATGAACTCTGCATTCAACTGACAGAGCAGCAAAGAGCCTTGCTTCAGCTACAGGACCCACTTCAATCTGCTGCAGATGTACACTCACAACACTTGTACCAGCCAGCTGAAATCACCTTCACAGGACTCCCCGTCCTGTTGGGTGCCACGGGGTATGGGAGCTGGGGTGCTCCTCTCATTGATCCGATGAGACACATAAGGTCAGGTGGCCTAGGAAAGATTGGACTGGGTCTTTTCCACCACCTTTGTAGTGGGCGCAGGGAGTTTGCTATTAGAAGTGAGACTGCTTGCCAGAAACAGGTCCCCTATCAGACACATGACAAGCCAATGATGGTGTCTGCAAAATGAAAAGTAAGCAGAATATTTAACCCCCAATTTGGCAGATAATGGAAAAATATTAGGAGGAAAATTAAAATGGGAGGAGCTGCGTGCTTGGAGGGTACTTTAGTGGCTTTTGCTGACAACCAGGATGAACTGCAGACCCAGTTTTTCTTCTGTTTGCAGATGATCCAGATGAACGTGCAACATCTAGACTGAGCTGAAGCAATGTGCAAAGGTACCTCTTTTGTACCAAGTGGGTCCATCCCAGGGCTGGCACTGATATTCTGCAATGCAGAGGAGAACTTCCTCCTTCAAGGAAAATGTGACAACACTCTCTGTCTCCATGGGACAGTGCAACAAGAAAGCCGCCACACAGGAGGGTGAGAAGAGGTGGAGTGAAATAGGCCACTCAGTAGCCGGATGATTTATATGAGCAGAGATGAATGTTTGCCTTCACTAACACTTAAAAACTAGAATCAGTGTTACAACTCGAGTGACTGAATCTCTCCTTAGGAAGTACAACCACCGAATTTGACTTAAGACTAGCTTTTACTACTATGGAGTGTTTGCAACATACTGTGAAATTCATCTTTTCCTGTAGCAACATCTTGTGCCCCTGGTTTTCAAAATGCTAAGTCACAAAATGACACTGAAATCTAAAAGGAAAGCGAAGTGCTATTGTATAATTTCCATTAAGTAACAAAACAACAATAGGAAAGCCACCTTGATGTTTTTTTCTCTGTCTTAAGTAACAGAAGAATAGGGAGCTGCTGTTTTATTAAGGACTCTCACCACAGAAAAGCAGAGTCCTCATCATGTACTTAGAATCATCAGTGTCTATGTACTGGCTCTATAGAGTATTCTGGTTCAGAGTCTTTTTTAAGCTGGATTCCTTGAGTTTCAATCTTCACAGCCTTGTATCTCACCCAGACTTTATGATGCCATGTGCATAAACACACAACCAACTGCGGATGACTAAAGCCTACAGAAAAGCCTTCCTATGTGCACCTGTACTGCAAATTTGGTGCAGTCTTTTGTTCAGAAAAATCCACAAGCATTGGGAACTACATACTAGAGGAACATCAGCTATACAGATGCAAATAGTTTTGAGTATCCCTCTAAATATGCAACTTGGACATTGAATTTGCAATAGCAAGTGCTACAAAGAGTGAGCACCAAAAAAAGCTGCACAATATAAAGCCTGCAGTGTATTTTCATGACAACACTACTTAGTGTCCCTGTGAATGTCTCCAGACATTGTCCATAGCTATTTTAGATATTACAAGTAAAGCTACACATATCAGGACCAGTGCAGAAAGACTCTGTAACTACCAAAATCTAAACCTGACTTCCAGCAGTATATGACGGGTAAAAGAGGCAGTCATTCTTCATCCCACAAACTGACCAGAACAAGTAGCAAGTGGAAATGGGGGACCTCAAAATCAGGCAGCAGATAAAATGGCACCTTGTTACTGACTGACAAGACCAGACTTTATAAACTTACTAAGACTTCATTCTGAAACATTACCAGGTCATATCTGTACTTAAGAAACTTCATTTGTTTAGATCAATTACATCAAAAATCAGGCCCACTTAGATACCATCTGTGCTCATAAAATGAGTTGAAGCTCCTCTCCAGCTGCACAGATCAAACAGTTCATTGGCTTTACTGTTTATAGAAAACCATAGGTGCACCAAATCAAGTCAAAACAAGCCATCTCCTCTGCATTTTGTTCATCAAATGTGTACATTACATGCAAACTTTCCTCTCAAGTGCCCGAGTGCCTTTGCAAAAGCAAGATATTGACTTCTGGGTTTGAAATCAATTTTTTGTTTGATGCTGGGCTGTCAAGCTTTGCCTGCACACAGTCAGCAAGAGCTCTGGGTGGTTGTTTTTTCATCAGTATGCATCTTATTGAATTGAATGCCCTACAAGTAATGGTTTTAAAAAGGTCCAGGTCACCATCAAAGGATGATATGTAGACTTTTAACTCATGGTGTTCCTTACTCAATAAAAGGGAGTCACAATCTAATAAAATCAAGGCAGAGTATTACTGTTTAGCCTCTGAGAGTTTATGAAGAATCATTGTCTTTAGCACACAGGCAAGTGGAAAAAACTCAGAGTATCTGGCAGAGTGTAAATTTAAATAACATATTTAAGTTGTAAAATAATTTATGGGATGTTGCATTGGCTGAACCAACAGCTGTTGTGGCCGGGGGGGCCAAAGAGCCCAGGTACAGAGGGGGCCCGCTGGTGGACAGGCTCCAAAGTGTAAGACCCTCCCTTACCTCAGTGAGAAAGGCCTCCTCCATTGATCTTGTGACCCTACGGAGATTCGGTGTCTCTGACTGACCAGCAGCCAGACCCCTTGTATCCCTGAAAAGGATGTAGTCCAGCCCCCACTCCGCCCCCTCCTTATCCCCATTGGTTCTTATATTACCCTGCCTCCCTGCTGTACCCCTTTAAGAGTGAATACAGATCGGAAACACATCCCTTCTCACCCGGGACAGCATCGAGGTAACAATAAAGTCGGGTGCTCCGGCAGGGGCCATCTCTGACTCATTTACTTCTGGTGTCGCCTGAGCTAGCTGGCTCAGTGTGAGCGTGGCTGCGTGTATCCATCGCACGGGTGAGAGAGCTGACTCGCGAGGTGCCAGGAAGCACCGCCAGGGGTTCCTTAGCTAAAGGTTCCTCTTGGAACAAGCAGCAGTTCTCCATCGACACCCACACGGCGATAATGGGAAACATAGGAAAGTAGCTTCTACAGTGCCCAACTAAGCAAATTTTCCTGCAGCCCTGGAGACTCTGAATTTTCTGCTGGACTTAATGAAAAGGAACATCATTAACTACCCTGATACCCACACTGGAGGCAATAGTAGCCTTTGAAGTCTCAAGCTGTGGAACTGCTGGCCTTTCTGGTGGAAGCATATAAACAAACAAATAAACAATGTTTTATTAGAGCTCCTTTCCTCTCAGAAGTGCCCCAAACATAAAAACTGACTGAGCCTCACCACTCTGTTGAGATGCTGCTGTCAACCACACTGTGCTCTCAGCCCCTTAGGTCTGGGTTCTCAGGTTTGGAAACTCATAATTGCTACTCTCCGGATTTTCACGAGGATGCTCAAATGAGTTTGCTGTGCCATTCTGACAGCACTGATGGCTCCCGTAAGCTCCCTTCCAGCTAAATGACTGAGGATAACCTGCTTCCACTGCATCTTAACAGGGTGCAGCACCTCAATGTGAGCCAAGAAAATCCATTGGCCTGGAGCAAAGGATGGTGCATCTGTGCTCTGATTTCGAGTTGCTACAAATTACACTCATCGAATGTTTCTAAACACGTGTGTCTAAAACTTCAAAACCTACCTCCTGAAGAACTGGGAGCCTGCAGCTTTCTAAGCAAGAGAGGTAGGAAGTCAGTACTTCTGAAGCTATGTGCCTTTTAATAAGCGTTAGAAAGCTGTATTCAATTCCCCACATTTTCTATATTGCAAAGTATGCTATATGAACCCTAAAACTCATTTGTAGTCACCCATGATATCCCCGTAGCTGTGGTTTAGCCAGTGCCTATGCCACTGAGATGATTACAAGTCTCCTGTCCAAAGCATCCAACTTGCAATGACTCGGCAAAAGCAGCTGGGTGCCATCCCTCATGCATTAAAGGCCTGGAGAAACGGAAAAAAATCTGATTTGCTGCACCCTCCACTGCACATCTAAGAAACACAACTGTTACTACACCTAAGATTGTTCTTCTTGAAAGAAATGTAGTGCATTTCTCTGATGTCTGCAGTTTATTGACTTGAGGCCCCAAGGAACTCTTTGATACAGAGAGAGTTTTGCTCATTTCCCTGCACACACTCTCTCCTGTGTCTGTTTTGTGATCCTTTCATACAGTAACATATGGAGACAAATATATATGTATATATGAAACAGACAACCACACAGTTCACCCTTGTCCAAACCAGACATGATTACCTGTATGGTTACACAGGCGAATTTCTGAATTGTTTGTGTAAAGCAGTTCCTGAAACTAAAGTACATCAGCAGAAGGTGCCTCTGGCTGCTGTAATAGCAAATAAACTCAGGATTTTGCCAGCACAGCTCTCAGATATTGTTGGATTTTTGTTTTTTTCATATACCTATATTAGAAAAAGCTTTGAAATATAGACCTGATCTTTGTCTGTTTCTCTCTAAAAATAAAATGAACAAACAGTCTCTATTTTGCTTACGTCCTTCAAAATTCTTATCTAAACTGCCGCACTGTTGTGACTTAGCTGTACACAAACAGACAGGACTGACAGATCCCCAGCTCCATTAACAAAGCTGACTATTTATAGCAGCTGAGGAAATAGTCTGGTTTATATATTTTTCACAATGTTGTTAGCCATCACAATCCAGAGCCCATCCTGCGAATATGAAGCACACAAGTTCCGTGCAGTTTGACCATGTGTCAGGGCCAGGCACGTGCCCTTAGCGGTCAAGGTCGAAAATTAAAATCCTGCAAAAAAAATCTAAAAATTTGCTGTATTCAATGTTAACTTGCAAGCTGTGGGTCTGGATTCCAGCCTCAAAGGGCATGTAAATCCCAGAGCCACCAGGGAGTTGCATGGCACAAACATCTGAGGTAGGGTTTTGTCCCTTTCTTTTTCATTTATACGTGACCCAGGCTTGTGAATGAGTAAGTGTCTGGAAACACACAATTCCATTATTTCACAGCAAAGTGCTTATGGAATGTGACATGATGTGCTCCAGCACAATGCCAACAAGCACTAATGACTTTAATTATTTACTCTTGAGAAAGAAATGGGGAGATTTCATGTTGGCAGCAACTGAAATAAACTAATTCAAATCTTTGCTGGCAAACAGAGATTTTTTTCATGACTTTGGATCAGCTTCTGTGCATCCTGCCCCCCAGGTGCCACCAAACAGAGGAACTGCACAGTACAGAACTAGTCCTCCAGTTTTTCCATTGTTACCCACTCCTTGCCCCCATCCTCCTTTTAATTTTTTTTCCTGCCTTTAAAGTTTTAACAAAGCCAATTCTGTTAAACACCTCCAAAGCACAACATAAACTGGTGACAACTCCATCTGACAGCTGTGACTGACATGATGTCTGTCACAGTGATTAATACCTACATCCCCTGCCCCATCCACAGCATACGCAAAGCTGACTGACTTCTTTTGGTCAAAACCATGGGTGCAGTTGAGTTAAAATCTCTCTGCACAGGTGGAAAACCTTATTCCCTTTGGCACAGGAATCTGATTTGTGAGGGCTGTGCTCCATGACCTTTCCCTTCAGGTTCTATTTGACATTCTTGGAAGCACTGTGGCAGACAGCTGCACTCCAAATAATTCTGAAACAGACATAAAACTTTTATATTTTTATTAACACTTGAAGAGGCCACTAAAAGAAAATCAAAACTATGAATCTGTCAAGACACCCCTCAGCAATGCTGCACTTCGTTCACAAAAGCACCATGAAGGAATAGCAATGTAGCTCATCCAGTGTGTATGTTTTTCTGACTATTCATAATGCTTCCACCCCTAAAAATCTCAGTAGTAATTGATACAGGCCCTTTGGCAACACACGTCTGAGAGGAAATACTCATGATGAGTCTCATTTATCACTTTCTTTTTTTTTTACTTCTACATTTTATGCTATAAACCTGTAGTGCTTAAAATACATCAACAAAACTATAAATACACTACACCTAAATATTAATAGATCATGAAGACATTTATGCATATTCTGATGTTAATTTTTCACCCTATTATTCTGAATGTATCTTTGTATGTCTCTCTGCCTTGCTGCAGCTAGACAAATGTGTACAAATGTATACTGTGCTACAGAGACAGAAAAAACATGTTATAGTTAAAAGATTTTGATCTTTTCTTAATTCCTCTTTTTAACTTTTCTGTTTCCCTTCTAGGAGCTACTGCCTTTACTGGAAGTGATGACTGCTGCCCTTCAACTTTCATCTTGGAAAATAGGCTAATTTAAAATGAATAAATGAAAAGGCTTCTGGTAGAACAAAAAGACTGTCCTAGCTTTTCTGCAAAAAAAGAAGTATCAAAATTATTATTTATAATCCTAGTGCTTATTGTGGTTTTCTTCAGTGCAAGAGAAACAGAGAAAAGCCACGGTACCAGGCTATACAGCAGTTGTTGTCATGTGCACAAGGCAGAAAAGGTTTGAGAGAGGCAGATCTATTTCTGCGAGTCATTTTTCATCGACACAAGCCTACAAACGGCCCATGTGTGAAACTGTCACTGGATTATTACTGGTATCTCTACATATGCCAAGGAGAGATTTTCAGGTGCCCTAACAGAAGTAAGGTATGAGCTCCCAGTTCTGCCACTCAGTGGTATCTGTGACCTTGAAAAATTCACCATGAAAATTTTAACATCAAGCCCCAAATTAGCAACATTAGTGCAGATCCCTGAAGCCGGGTGCTTAGGTTGTTTAATAACATACTTTGGAAATACAGAGTCCTAGCACTGTCTGAAGTCCAACATTAGCTGCAGATTCCCTTGGCATGTGACAGTTTGAGAGAGTGACAGTGCACTCAGGTAACACTTTGGCGTGAAGCGTGCGACTTTAAAGCGCAGATCATCATGAAAGATGAGTTTTCTAAGGTTCTTTTCGTTACTTCCTTTAAGTGCTCTTGACATTCTCGAAGCAGTTTAGGAGAGCTTCCTAGGAAAAATGTCAAAATAAAGTAATAATTTTCTTATAATATTGTTCAACAAATGTGAGCACAGCATGGTTTAGAAATGAAGATTGGTGGCTTATGAAGAGCGTGCACACACGCACACATCTATGTATTATCGAGGGCTTTGGTGTGATCAAAACAATAAACAATAATTTCATATATGCACTGTCAGAGAACTAGAACTGTTCAGTGTAGAAATGGGATTTTTTATGACTTTCAGGTATCCTGACAATATACATTTCAGCTATATATGAAACTTTGTTTCAAACATTGCTAGTTATTCTCTGAGCAAAACGGCTTATACTGGCTTTCTGCTGGAAACACTTGCTGTAAAATTTATACCCCTTCTATCTCTTTTTAAACAGAACAAATGCAGTTCAGAATGCAGTGCTATTAAAATACTGCCTTGGTTTTTTAGGGACAATCTTGTTAAAGCTAGTTTAGTCTGCCACTGGCATCAATTGGCACAACTCCACGAGGGTGACAAAATTTTTTGGTTTAATTAAACAGATGATCATTAAGATATATTTTATTCTGTAACTCACGAATTACGTGTGATAAAGAGAGTTTATTTTGGTTCCCTTCATAGTCCCAGAGCCTCCTCAACCCTCTAGATGAATGATGTAGAGTTTGGAATGGACCCATCACAAACCACAAGTTGTAAATTAAACAGTGGGATGAATAACTGGCTACAGGGTTTTACAAATGCTAACAGAACACATCCTATTCAGTCTACTGTGAGGGAACTTCTTCCAAAAATACATTTCTGAAGCAGAAGTAAAATTACTTAATAACACGATTTAAATCTGTAATGACTGGATATTTTAAACTTTCAGGCTTAAATTTCACTGAATTTGTTTATGCATAGAACTTTGGATTGCTTACTTTTAAGCTAAAGCACTTCACATACTTACCAAATTGACATCAAAACTACAGAAAAGAATCATTTAACTCATCACTGGACGGCCACCACACCTGACAAAGAACAAGACAGCTGCTGCATGAAGGAATCAGTCCTGACCCCACTGACAAAAACTGCAAAACTCTGAAATACTTTAGTAAGGTTGGAATTTTACAACTCATTTTCTGAAAAAAATACCTTAATACTTGGGGGGAACTTTAATAGTGGAAACCAGGCAGGGCTTTCTTTATTTTTCAGTTCCAGTGATCAAATCATGACAGGGACAGATCTGTGTCTGCTGTGATGAATCCAGCAGCCTACTTCCCTGCCAGCATAGCCATTTGGAAAGAAATGTGCAGAAACTCCCACAGAGATCCACTGCCCTTGATCTGCAGCAAAACTCCTGTATTGTCAACACTCGCCTTGATCCACAACGTAACTCTTGATGTCAGCAGCAGTTTTGTGCACGGTGTGGGCAGTATCTGGCTCCTAAGGAAAGTTTTACATGCTGGGGATGCATTGAGATTAATCAGCATTTGATGCCTCACTGGAGAAAAACAAATGAGCCGGGTTTGTGGATACAGTGAGTGAGGGAAATGCAACTGCAGCCAGAAAAGAGCCAGAAAAATTACAAATGAAGCTGGAGAAGAAGAGCAAGAGTAAGGCAGGCAAAGATTAGCCTTGAAGAAGGATCGCTGATAGACCAGATTGTCTTCATCTCTTCTACAGCTTTTCTTCTACAGTATCAACTTTCATCTGGACCATCCCTGATCTTCCCCCATCAAAAAATTCACAACCTCTGCCAAGCTATCCTTAAAACCAGCTCTCATAAGCCATATAAACCAGGAGGGTTGGATGTAGATGCTCAAATTTCCCTGCACCCCTCTCCTACCCAGTCCAGTTTGTATCTACTGGAAGATTCACAGGCGAAGCACCAGACTGCTCCCTGAAGTGAACCCACAGACCCAACCAACTCCGTTGGGATCTTCAGGGCTAAGAGGTGGCCTGACCTCATACAAAAACTCTGGGCAGCAGGGAATTTACACTCTTCATTTCTTTAAATTCACAGTAGTAATGCTGACAGTTAAACCCCCCAAGCTTCTGTGTTTATCGGAGGAGTAAAGTGATAGTCCCCCTATTTGGGAGACTTTTAAATGGATGCTTTTAAAATAATCTGTCTGGTATACACTGGGAACCAGAAACACAAATTATAATTTTTATCGCATAGCAACTTTCACCCTGGATTTTTACAGTAATTTACAGCATTAATTAGTTAAGAGCATCCGATAACAGGACTCCGTATTAGATGATTACGGCTATAATTAAAGATATTGAATGATGAAAGAAACAGTTCTCGATTTGTACATTAAAATAGCGAACTCTGAAGTAACAAAACCAAAGTTGAGCACAAAGATTCATGACTAAGCACACACGACCATATGTATTTAATTTCTCAATCATACTTCCATCTAGGAATTTGCATGTTTTGGCTGGCCTGCTGGCTGCTGACAAAAGGAATGGGCTTTGGTGTAATTCTCCTTATCTTTCCTTTCACAAAGGTGTCAATTTCCACAAAACTTGTAGGAATTTGGTATCTTTAAGACCTCTGTTCCCCATTAGGCAGCCAAAACTGGTCAACAGCTTAAAAACACAGGTAACAGGGAGTCAGGCAGACAGGCAATACAGTTAGTTAGACTTTATTTTCTTAGGAAATTAAAAATGAAGGAGATTGCACTGGGGGGACCAATACAGATTTGTATCATGAATTACAAAACAATCTTTAACAAGCCTGAAAAAGTTATTCCTTTTCCTTAGTCACACATCTGCAGATGATACATGGTCATCTTTACGTAAAATGCTAACTCCATCTTGAAGAGTTCAAGATATTATCTTGTAGAGTTCAAGTGCATTCTAATGGAAGGTGTGCGTGACCATGGTAGGGGAGTTGGAGCTCAATGATCTTTAAGGTCTCTGCAAATCCAAACCATTGTGATTCTATGATTTATGGAGAGAAAAAGAAAGTAGTGACAATCATCTTTCTGTCTTGAAGGAAGCTCCATGTTTTTTAGGAATCAATATAAAAGCTCCAGTGAAGTGAGACATCAGCCAAATGTCCTTCAGTGCAGAAAGAACCTTCTTTTTTTTCCCCTCTAAAAGACTTAAGATCTTCTTAAAATAATCTGCAGAAAGACAGCATCCAGCTTATGATGAGGGACTTGTCCAGTGAAATGGCCTCCTCATAATGATGAAAGGTGTCAAAATTGTGGATGACACACTGGGAGTCATCCAAACTGCATGGAGGGGTGTATCCTCTATATGCATACTACAGTCACCAAAGTTTTCAGTAACTCTACACTTCCCAGCCCCGTGGGAATCAACGGATTCTGAAAATTTTAATTTATTAGAAGTTCGCATCACATCACTGGTAATTAGCTATTCAGAATTGAATGATGGCAGATTAATAACACTTGTACCCAAAGAGATCAAGAGAAACTTGTTAACTTCCTCTCCAGGAGCATCCTTCCTTGGAGACCACTATCTCTAACAAATCAGGCAGTGATCCATGAACACGTATCGACAGTATTTCTACCTCTTAGCTGACTTGGAGTTGCTGATAAATACTCTGCTGACTCCAAAAGGGTTTGCACCTATGAAGCATGCCAAATGAACAGGTATGAAAGCAAAAGGAAGGCTCTGGTTGGCATGGAACAGCATTGTGGCCCAAACAACTGATCTGCAGAGGAAGGCACCTGTTTGAGCTGTGGAAGGTTGTCCAGAAACTCAGCACCTGGCACAACGAAGGGAACAGAGTGGTTTTCTGCTCGAAAATTAGCAAAGACTCCAGCTCAGTAGTGATCTGAACAGCCTTTCATAAGCTTTCATCTGCTGTACATTTCTGACACAGAAACACAGAGTGTTCTAAGTGGTGGTGTGCAAGTGTACAGGCTGCCTGACTGGTCTGGTGCCAAATACACTCACCTGGACAAGAGAGATGGCTTCTGAGGGGTCAGTGCCACGACAGCTGGTGTCTGGTGTGGGTACAGTGCTGGACTGGTATCTACTGCTCAGAACTCAGCATCAGAAGCAACTGTGGTTTAGTTCTGAGCCAGGGTCAGAGTTATGCCAATGTGATCCCTCACAGATCTAACAAAACACAGCTTGAGCCACAGACATCTTTGATCAGCAGCAAGAAGGAGAATTGTGCTTCTTTATACAGAAAAATCCCGGGGGGAGCACTTATGTTGTTTTTTATTCTTGTACTGTTAAGGCTTCCCTATTCATGTACACACTGCATTCCTACGCTTTTCCCTAAGCACACGACCCTGGGCATTTCTGAAGACCTGCCCAGATACCGTTCTGATACAATTTATGCAGGCGACACTCTAGGCTGGACAAGTTAAGATAAAACTGGAAGGAAGATTCCAGCAAGACGTAAAGAGGGAGGAAAACGAAGTGGGTGGAGCACCCAAAAACTGACAGGCATCCTGCACGAAGTATTCTAAACCAGTAAGAGTACACAAAACCATCAGGCAAAATCTGTGCCAAACTGTGTAAGATATAACTGGTCAAGCATCTGCTTCTACACCAACATCCAGAGAAGATATAGGGTTTGTTTCTTTATTTTTCATTTCAAATGCTGATTTATTCTGTGTGTATTCCCACTAGCTCAGGTTTATGAAACAAATAACCCGACTGGTGGAGAAATTTAAACACATGGAGTAGTCATGTTCTCATCTTTTGGCATACTATTTCCTTTTTCTAATTTATGTTACTACACTTGTCAAGAAAAGAGGAGTCTCTTGGCAAATCAGAATGAATGCAAAGGAGCACTCAACAACATATATAGCTCACAAATCTTTGTACCTAGCCTGCCAGGGACGGGAAGCAAGTTCAGACTTAGACAGAAAATCCCCAAGGATTTACACCTATAAACATATTTAATAAACTCAGTAAAAACATGAAGTGTGAAATAAGCACTTCATCAAAAGCTTGTTTTGGTTTTCAACAAATAAAAAAATTAAAAATCCTGCTGCCCACATGAGTCTGTGTATCTGGATCTTTCTTCATATATAAAATTATTCATGGCATATTAGAGCTTGTCAGTTCGTTTAACTAGAAAAAAAAGACGTATCTGTCCTAGAGGAGATCTAAACAACTTCATTATGAAAGCTGTGAGGGAATCACAATACATTAGGAAGAATAAATGTAGTCTGCAGTGGTTTTTCAGCTCTTTCTACCCCATTGACTTACCAGAGGAAAGTACCACTAATTACACCTACTTGCATTGATTATTTTTTTTCTTCAGGATGGATTACCTTGTCCTCCCCTACATCTAACGATTTAAATGAGAATGAAACGGCAATGTGATGGAGGTTGGAAGTTATCTTGAAAGAAAGACATCAAACATGACATTAAAAAAAAAAATCCTCTTTCCTTATTAACTGCCCTTCCAAACAGGCTAAACTTCAAGTGATGTGATTTAGCAAATAGTACAGTGGTATAATATACCACACATTACAGGAAATGCCAGATATATTTCTTGTGGCTACGTAAGGTTCAGTGATCCAGATCCGGATCAGATATGACCCTGTTTACACCAATGTAAATCCAACTTAAATTCCACTGAAGCCAGGGAATTAGTTAGATCAGAATCTAGTTCACTAAATCATGTGTTATTCCATTCTCAGGCATACTCTTCTTTTCTGTCTCCTCTTTTTCCCGTTACAGACTCTCCAGTTTTGCTGTCAGGACCATGAGGATCATCTAAATGAAACTCATATGCTATGGGTCATAGAAAATCTCCTAATCATTTCTACATCAGACCCAGTCATTTGCAGTTGTGGTAGAAAAGATCAAACATTTCTGCTGATTTCTTGTTTGTTTTTCATTTGTACTATCCCTGTGAGAACTCAGTAATCAGGAAACAATTGCCATGGTAACATATTACACCCAAATCTGATCATAATTAAATCAGTGCCAAAATTTCTATCAGGTTCTTCTGAACAGTCAACCTCTCCCTCTACTCATACAAGATTGTATCTCATCCACCAGTCTGGCACTTTTGTCCCACTTGCTTGTTGTGAGGTCAAGCTGAGAGATGGATCTTAAAAGAAAATTTCCTGACCATTTGTCAGATTATCTGCTTCATCATTTACATGCTAGTATAGCAATTAGCACTCTGTCTTTTGTTTTCCATCCCCCTCCTCTTCACGCCCTCTCTCTAGGTAGGCACAGATCATTCTGTGCCACCCTTGCCATTTTGTTACCAGTGACAAAATACTTCTTAATTGCCTGCTCTATTCTTTGCACAGACAGTTACAGGGCATATTTCCCCATGAAATAGCTACTATTAATCTATTAAAATTTGAAAACTTTATATTTTCTTACTTAGTTATAATGCAGATGCATACACAATCAAAAATTTCATGAAAAACAAGGACACTACAATGAAAATGAATAGTCAAGTATGGATTTAAAGCAACTGATTCAGTGGCTCATCATCCTGTAACCTGACACAAAACAGGCAGTATTAGAAGTGCTGGCAGCATGCTGAAGGATTTGGAGGGACAGGGGTGGGGAGACACAACAAAAGCTTATCTGGATATTGCACAGAACATATATAAAATGACAAGAAAGAGATCTGATAGTCAATACATAGCACGAGAATCAATATATGCCAAGGAAACAAATGATTGTAACTCCAAGATGCCGAAGTGTGCTGAATCCTTTGTACACTTAGAGTAGTGCATACATTACACTCAGGCTGGTGGGAGCGAATGTCACTGCCTGGGTAAACACTTGTTTGAGGACTTTTATTTTCACCAGTGCTATCACAGAATCAGACAATGTAGTTTTGTATTTGTTTGTGATTTTCCTACTCTGCTAAACTGGCAATAAAATAAATTAATTTACCCAAGCTGAGTCTGTGCTGCCTGAGACTGTAAATGCCGAGTGATGTCCTTGTCCTCATCTCGACCCATGAACTTTTCACTGTATTTTCTCAAGGAGGCGAGTGACAGAGTGCCTTGGTGGGCACCTGACAGCCAGCCAAGGTCAGCCCACCACACCACCAAATCCACAGCTTTCCAACCGAGTAACAGAGATGCTGTTTGGGACCAAGTCAAAGGACTCAGAGAAGCCAAGATACATTACATCAGTTGCTCTTCCCTTCTCCACCAATGTAGTTGCTGTGTCACAGAAGGACACCTGATCAGTCAGGTGCAGTTTGCCCTTCGCAAAGCCATGAGGCTGCCTCTAATCACCTCCCTGTCATCCATATGCCTTGACACAGCTTCCAGGAGGATATGATCCCTGATCTTATCAGACACAGAAATATCTGACTGGTTGATGGTGCCCAGGATCCTATTTTTTTACCCTTTTTAAAATTAGATGTGATATTTCCTTTTTTCTAGTCACTGGGGACTTTGCTTGACTGCTATGACTTTACAAATACGATGGAGAGAAGCTGAGCAACTACATCTGCCAGTTCCCTCTTATGCATAATTCATTGTCATGTAAATTGTAATGCTCAATATTGTCCTGCTGGATGAAGGAAAACATGGGAAAATCCAGGCACTGAAGACTGGGGGCAGTCTTGACCTTACAACACAAGTGTTATTTGCCTTGACTGACCTCATACATAATTTTTTTCTTTTTTTTCATATATTTTTATTTTCTGCAGCCCCACTAGCTTAGGCATTATATAACCAGTGCTTTAAAAGCTAGGAGAATTACAGGCTCCTGAAATCTCTTTCCCTGTAGACTATTTTCTTCATCTGCATGATCTTAGTGACATGTGTAAAACTCATGCCCTAGATTTTAATGATGGTGACCTTTGGGACTTACAGTTGAGTCAATGCCATTTTAAACATGAGCCTGCTACTGTATTATATCTTTGCAGCTGTAGCCAAGTGAGAGGATGACAAGTGTAATTACCAGCTCTTTCTGTGAAGATTCCTATCTGAGAAAATGCAAGAACCTTTACAAAATGAGAGCGTGGATATGCCATGACTTTGCATCACTAGCACAAGTGCAAGTATTTATTTTTCACCAAAGTCAGATGTATTTGGTGTAGAAAACAGAAGTGCATATGTGCATATACATAGTTAAGAAAATGAATTTGTATTGCCCTGTACATTATTCCACGTGTTTCTGTTCTCCTGGAACTGGAAACCCTTTCATAGAAGTGCTTTAAACTGCTATTTTGGAATATTTGCAACAGTGTTCAGGTAGAAAGTAACACTGTGTTTTATAGTTTCACTTCAAGAATGCCCAGTTTGCAAATTTAACTTCACAAAGCAGCTGACATAAACCAGACAATGAGAGGTAAACTGACTTGTCTGAACCTCAGGTATTACCACTAATAAAACATCTGAAGCTAAATTTATGTAAAGACAATTTATCGATTTTACTGTGTCTACAGAAATGTATGTGAAAGCAATTTGGTTAATTATTTTACTGAGGCATCTCCAGACAGAACAGAGTCTGCAGAAGCCTTGAGATGCCATCCCTTCCTTCTTCACTTTTTCTTTCACTAGCTGGTGATAGGAGCTGAAGCTGCTCTCAGAACCTTGAAATCCTACTCCTTTCTCTGTGGGAGGTACCTGTTTGCACAGGAATAACTGAGAAGAAAATTTTGATTTGCATTTAAACTAAGACAAAGTGTTTGAGAATGTATCAAGGTTCAAGAAGTTTCAATGATGAGGACTACTACTTAGATAAGCAATTTTAGATTGTAGAAAATTACCTCTATGGCACTTAATATTTTAATATATTTTTGATTCAGCACTCCAAGTCTCTGATGAGAATGACAGAATTATTTTTAGCATCCACTGAAAGACGCTTTAAAAGGTAGGCTTTTGTGCAACAGTTTTTCTTTAAAAAACTAGTACAGCATGCATGCACAGGGGAAACTACAACTGAAAAGGAATCTGACAAGTGCTGCTGCAAAGTACTTCTCAGAGATGCTAAAAGTCTCCCTTCCTACAGAGTCTGGATTTTGTTTCAACATCCTGTTGCTACTCAGTGTCAATGCACAGACTAATTGTATGTTACTGTAGCAATTTCCACTGTGAAGCTATTTCACATACTGCCCCATACTGTATAGCACTTGCAAGTTATTACTGGGTCTGACCAGAGGAGAACTTGATGGCATAATGAATTCTGTACGAGAGAGAATCTGATCTGTGGTTCATTTAACGTTAGTGTAAAATAAATCTGTTAACTTCAGCAGACTCGTGCTGGTGTAATTCAGATGTGAGTTAGATCCATGCTGTGTATCCATAAAACCACTCCCTGCTGGAGGGGACGACACCTGCTCATCCATTACACGTCGCAGAGCCTATACCAGCAGCAGTCCTATTGCCAGCACTGTCCTGTCTCAGCCAGCTAATGGGAAGATAAACTTACTCATGTGAGGTGCTCAGACCCCACTTTGTTCACAGGGGCCACAGAAGCACCCATGTAGAAAGCAAGAGGCTCAGCCATACTGGTGACACAGGGTTATGCTCGCTTGGTATCTCGGGCACACAGTGCTTACAGCAGCTGCTCAGGTACAAAGACCATGGCACTGGGATGCTCCTGGGTGAGCTCCTGTTTCCCCTGGCACGAAAAGCACTGTGAAGATACTCTGGCTGCACCTCCTCTCGACCTGCTGCAAGTCACAAAAAAATCACTGCTGAGAGCCCATGGGACGTCTAGATAAATCTGAAGTAAAAGTTAGAATCACCAATTGACAAGCCAGGGAAGAGCCACATTAATTAGGTTACTGGGGACAGATGGATGAAATGTTTTCCCAGCAAGGATGTGAAGAAGGTGGGTTAGTAAACAAGGAAAACCTGGGGGGTACCCTGCAGCCATCACAAAGACGGGAGTGCCTGCAGGAGGACGTGGCATTGCAGGTGGCATTACTGGCAGACTGAAGGCTTACAGGGAACAAGGCAAAGGACAAGGGTCTGAGCAATACTTCGGGGCTTGAAAAGTAAGCCAAGAAAATACAATGGAAGGAGTTAATGAAGAGCTGGTGTTAAACAGTATCAGCCACAGAGCTCTGAGCAGGCAAATGAAATTCTCTGTAGGTTGAGGAGTCCAAACAAAAGAAGGCTACAAGAAAACAGAAGAGGAACATGAGTAAAGCAAAGAAGCAGACACTGGAATCCCAGATGGTGCATTTGGTCACAGGCACCAAAGAGTTCATGAAAGCTGTGCACATGTAACTGCAGGCAACCATCAGCTCTGACATCTGCATTGCCAGATTCCCACACTTCTGGAAGATAAATAACTTGTTTTGAAGGGAGCACTTCAAATAATAATATAGATATTGCTGTAAATCACAGTCTTATTCCTCAGCTGTATTTCATCAACTTTACCTTATGTACCATCTTTCTATCGTATGCCAGACAACAACGTTCCTCTATCCTATTACCTGCTAAAAGCCACTACTAAATTCAGTACTTCACAGTCCTCTAATTCTGCTGTCTTTCAACCCATATATAAATGTCCAGTTCCACACGCTAGAGGTAATATTTCTATAATTGTCCCCAGCAGCTCTCAATGCCAACACAAGGATGAATAGAGAGAAAAAGCCTTCCTGCACAGGGCATCTGAAGCAGGCTTTCACAGTTCTACAGGCATCAAACTAATCACCATTCTTATTTAATGTTTTTGATGTAGGTAACTCTCTTAATGCTTCACGACTAACTAGAACAAGAGGAGTGCCATCTAAACATTTTTTCATTACTGCCACCTATCCAGTTTGCTTTCAAAGGAAGTATTCACTATCTTCAATAAATTTCAGTGGCACCAAACCACAAACACACACACAGCCCCAGTTTAATCACATGACTGAGCATCCCACAGGCTGGGTCTCCCATTCTGAAGTACAGAACAAGTCAGCTCATGTTGAAATTTTTGAGAAACAGAGGTGCTGACCAGTTGCAAAAATCAGGCACTTCTGTGTCAAAAAAAATAAAAAAGGAATGGGATTGTAAAAACAGAAAAAATATATAAAGCATGCTCATGAGATGTTTTTAATAACACTTCTTGATCTGAAATGTCATTATCATACTCTTCATTCAGTGCTTACTCAATACCTACATAGTAAATACAGATCAACAATCCTGAAAATGTATTTAATGCAGTATTCCTTTTTCATATTGATTTCAAAACTGCAATACCAGCATCAGCTCTGCTGGAATTTTAGAAAACTTTGGTCCTTAAGCAATCCACCTTCTTACCATGTAAATCCATTATAGCATTTGGACTAATCCTTTTGTCAAAAGGATTCCTGGGAATACCAGGAGGCAGCTAATTTTGCTACGTTTTTATTCTCAGCAGTGTCTGAAAACTGGATGTGTGGCTATTAAGAAAGTAAAATTCACTCAGTGAGAGCTCCAAATAAAGAATAATCTCCCACATAATCATTTCTGCAAGCCTACAGGAGTAGGTCTAAGGTTCAGTAGGTGTCCTGGAGCTTACAACCATGCCTCTTTGTTTCCCTTGCTTGAATAAACATTTGATAAAGGAAAGATGAAGAGAAATGTTAATCCTGAATTTGTATCTCAAGACATGCAGGGGGGAGAGAGAGAGAAAAAAGAGAGACAGGGATCTGGCTAGATTTTCTTACAAGGTTATAAGAAAAATAAATCCAAAGATACTAATCAGGGGAATTATCTCTCCTCTTATCTAAACAGCTACTTTAATGTAAAGTCAAGAAATAATTGGCCTTCCGGGAAGACTTATGTTTGCATAAAAAGGAAGATATACGGGCCTACTCAGCTGAAAAAAAACCAAACAAAAAGCAGTAGTGAAGAATGGGAACAGCTTCAGAAATGTACAGAGTTTGGGGACATATCGTGGAAGGGGCTGAATGTCTCCAGAGATCCCTCAAGCAATTTACCAAACAAAAAAATTCTGAACATAGAACAGAGCAACATGAGTCCTCATCCCACCACTGATTGTGACTATCCTTGTAGTCCAAGACAAACTATTTAACCCATATAAATCTTTCCATCTGTGCAATAGGTTAATAATATTTACCTACTCACGTCTTTGGGATTCAAACATTATTATTATTTCTGAAGTACTTTGAAGATGAATCATGCTATGTGATTGCTAAATATTATTATTACTAAAAGTGTGACATATATTTTGAATTAAAGAAAATAGTATATCTTTATCTTAAGAAGCTTGTCAGTGCATAATGAACTGAAATTGTGGTTGCTTAATATAGTTACTGCAATTTCTAGTCTGAATGTTCTGTATTTATTGTTTGCATTGCACTGACGTATATTAAATTAACGAGATTATACTGTGTGATTGCTCTCCTCTTGAGACCCTTAGGAAATGAGGCTGTCCTAGGGAGCACAGTGTTTAAATAAATATTATTTTATGCATTAGTTTATAAGCACGGACTGTCGTTTTTCTGCATCTTTGGATGTGTTTTTAATGTTACCTAATTCCACATTATATTTAAAGGAAACTTCATTGCTCTGAACATTAAAAACAGAAGAGTAGAAAGTATATAAAATTGGACTGCAGGAAGCAATCCTGCAATGGAAGCTGAAGGGACCAATCGTTCTAGTTCATCTTTCTTTCCTGAATGTTTATTCTCTGCTCTACCATTCCTACCTCACGTGCACCTAAGACACAGTGGAGAAAACAACATTCCACTCACTTGTGCATTCACAAAAGCGTTTCCTATTCTTTCAGTATCACTGAAAGGAGCATACATTACAAACCCCTCACCCAGTCCAGGGTTAACCAATCTGGTATCTGGCTCTGCACACCCACTGGCACAGCACTCCTGTGAGTGGGCTGGACAATACCACCAGCATTTTCTGCCACGGCTTTGGCCACACATGATTCAAGAGACCAGAATCCAGGAGCCAGGCCCAATGGCCTGTGCACACACAGCCACGCTGTTTTCCAGGCTAGCAGATTTACTTGCATGGGTGCAGGTTGTTCCTTGACACCCAGACTCCAAGTTCCAAGATTCCAAGGCTTCAGTTCCAAGTACAGACACAGCCAGACTGGAACCGCTGCGGAGTGCTGCATGAACATCCTCATGGCAACTGTGGCTCTTTGCATGCAGACAACACTATTTAGGCACAGCCAGAGCTAAGTTAAATACAGTTGGAGTCAAATGCACAATTTCCTGGCTTATACAACACTGTTACTGCAGTCTGAATTTGTCAGAGTGTGGAATCATTACTCAAAGTGTTGGTAGTTTTTGTACACCTTCTGAAGCATCTTCCACAGCTTTTTATTCTTGTGGAATAGAATTTACCTACCCATGTACTCCCGAACGAGTGCCACACATGCTCTGCTCAAAGCAAAGGTTAGAGGGGCTGGTCCTCAGTATATAAACACAGAAAGCTTGCACCTCCCCTCTTCTGTGAATTTAGAGCTATGTTTTGCTCTTGTTTTAGAAGCTTTTAAGGCTGCAAATAAATCAAGACCACCCCGCCAGGCTCCCACAGAACAAGCTATTCATCTAGAATAAATTCAGCTGTCATTTAAAGTTGAACTAGATTGGACAAAGAGGCAGCAATCAAGCCATTTTCATGTGATGCAGGTAATTACAGAATCTGTTAAACTACAGTGATTAGGCACTGCTAAGAAGAAGCTCCAAGAAATCTCAAGCAACTTTTGAAGGGGGAAAAAATAAGTTAACAGCTGCAGACCTCTTGCAATGGATTTGATTTTTCCTTTCCCTCCCCCTTCCCTTATAAAAAGCAAGCAGGTTAACAAGAAACAAAAGGCAGATAAGGGAATGTAAGTGGATCAAGGGGAGCCTTGGGAAATCCTCAAACAGTATGTCTGAATGTGGCATTAAATGGTTCATTTGGTGGTAAGTGATTAAATGGGAGAGGACTTTCTTTATCATGGAAATTGGTCCTCTATACTGTTAGACCTATGCTAATGATTTGAAACTGAGAAAAAAGGATGACTGTGTTATAATGGTTTATAATACACCACTTCATGTTGGACTATGAGGAACATTTGCATGAATACAGCCACGCAAGGAATCTGAACAGCAATAGATTTTTGTTTGGCAGAATTATTCTCATTGGTGTCCAAAGTTCACACCCTAGAAAATGCTAGCTTTTTTATACATTAACTTAAAGCAAAATGTGCCATTTTCAGTCACAACACTGAGAAAACAAAGGCCCTCCTATTTTACTCAGAAGTCTCCATTTCCAAGTCTAATTAAAATTATCCTGGTGATGGGAAAAACTATACTGCAATCATTGGGCTAAGTGCAAACCTGTATTTAAACCACTCAAATTCTTTAGAGCCCTAATTTATATTTTGCAGTGTAAGCTATGTAAACAGGGATATTCCTTCAAAGAGGGAATGCCCACTGGCTCAGCACATCAGTTAAGAGTTTCGGAGACCAGAGGTCTTGTGTCCAAATTCATTTGCTAATTCCCTTGCCACGCTGAGTGACTTTAAATTAAGCTCTCACCATATTAGCTCAAATAGCTTGATAAATACATGCAAAATCTGTGAAGGAGGACTAAAATGACTTTAAAAATCTCATTGGTGCAATACCAAAAATATTTCAAACTTTCAAGAGAAGAAAAGGCAGTTTCATACTATGACCAGAACCTTGGATAGAACCAAAGAAAGCAACACATTCAAACCTTTAAAAAGTCAGAAAGCATCATTAAAGGGTCATTCCTTCCTGCCTTGACTTCCTTGTCACCAGCAGAAGAATAACAAATGGTTATGGTTTCATTTTACAGTGTAGCAAGGAGGATTTGAGAATCTACAGAGCCTCGTCTGCTGCTTCTTAAGCAAACATCTAATGTAATTTTAAATTTCACTTCATCATTGTGATAGCTTCAAGCAAACCTCTCCTGTGTGCCAATCCTCCCTCTCAAAGGCACGCAGTCAGTATTACAAAATGGACAAAAACAGCCCAAAATGATCAGCTCCCCTAGGACTGTGATTTGTGACATAAGCTACACTCGTAGGGACACAGCTCCTCATTCTTCTTCATTTGCTTTAAAGCAGTGCATTGTAGTTTGTGAGTACAAAGTGTTGAAACTACTTATTGTCACAGTGGTAAAATACACGGTTTGATGGGGCATGGGGCTGAGTCCGTAAGGATATCTAGGTGTGTGAAAGTGCAAGAGAGAAACGATGAGGTCAATACCTTTGAAAGCATCAGAGGTGCATTTTCTAGAAAGCCTTAGGCCCAAGTGAGGCTTCATTTTCAAAAGTACTCCACGCATTTTAGAGTCTAAGTGTTCCCAAAAGTTACCGTGACTTAGGCTCATACATCACTTGGGCACTTCCGAAGAGCACACCTTCAGTAAACGTACAAAAGTGCCTGTAGCAGTGAGGTACCTCTCTTTAAGTGTCAGGAGAGTGAGGCTGCTTGCCTGCTAGGCACTCTTTATAAATCCTCTGGGAATCTTACTGCATTTTTATGTGTGTAAATAAATCTCACCTTGTCCTCTAGTGTCCTTTAAAAGCAACAGGACAACTCACACACAAGGCCACTGTGTATGTATCAATAAACCCCTGATAATCAAATCTCCCAGTGATAACTGATATGGAATTACTGCTCAGGCTGGAGCAATGCCAGCTCAAACGCAGCCTGCCAGCCTCAACAGCCCAATCTGACCTACAAGTGTTAAAGCAAAGGACACAGACTCATCTGAGTGATGACCTGCAAAGATGAAAACAGCTCGGCTAATGGAGACACCCTAGCCAGCCGACAGCTCTCCCAACTTCAGTGACTATATTCCTCTTCATGTTCAGTGGATGACAGAAAATAAGGACATAAGCATTAACTGTCACTCGTGGAGTCCAAGGAAGTCTTCAGATTTTCTCTTCTGGGTGCTAGACTGGACAAGTAAAGGCACTATGAGGACAGCATTTCTCTAGTACAGGCATTCCCACCACAGAAATTCCTCATGCTACTCAACCTTCCTGGGATTTCCATTCCTCTACAGCCACAATAAACTGACCAGAAACCTTGTCCCTCCTTATCTCAGACTATAATTGTTTGAACACAGGACTGTTGTCTTTACACCAAATCTTACTAGAAATAAAGGAATAAAGTTCTGAACACTGAAAATTAAATGTTAATATTCAACAACCCTGGAAAATTTTCTGCTTCCCACTTGCCAACTACGTACCAGCAGGCCGTGCCTGCTATTTCTTAGCAAATAAAGATTTACAGTCTCTGCATAGTTTAGAGAGAATAGAGTAGGTAGCAGGGGGGAGCAGAACTTCTCACATGCCCCATCAGCTCTCCCGTAAAAGAAAAAGTACCCAGTTAGGGCCTCCTTGGTCCCTGGGTCTCCTTGTGGGGTTTCTAATGCTTAAGTATGTGGCTTCAAGCAGCGAACGTGGAGGTCGAGAAAACTCCCCTGAGAGGAGCTGCAGTCTAAAATTGCAGCATGATGTTTGCTCAGAACTGACAAAAGAAATGCCAGCCTCCTCTTCCTTTCCCTGGTACTCACCTAAACAAACAGATATGCAAGTGAACGTGCTGGCAAAGCCAGTGTTGCCTGTGCCCAGGAAGTGCCATTCAGCCCTCAGAGGTTCCCCTCTGCTTACTGACACACAGTAGGAAGCGAGAAAGAGAGAATTATGGAGGCAGACAAATGGTTATTTAAAATAATCATCATGGTTTTTTATGGAATAGCCAGTGGTGGCTCCAGTTCTGGGGTGGAGGAGGAAGGATCTCTAAATTAAACTCACATGATCCACTCTTGTTCATTCGCATGGTTATATAAACTGCCCACTGGCAGAAAGCTGGTCATTTGTAAATTGAAAGAAGAAAATGATGTCATCTTAGTACAAATATGTTTTGCTGATGAAGACTGTTTATGGTAAAGATAAATCAATAACCAAGTAGATAACATGGTGGGGCACGACTTTAACTAAACCCTTATGGAATTTCACCTCTGCTTCCACTGGAGCTTCCACTGCTTTAACAACATAGCTGGGGCATATTGCCTGCACAAAGGAGAAGGAAAACAGAATGTAATGTGTAACTTCTTAAGTACATGGTCTATCAGATGCAATGTTCTCCCCAGTAGCAAAATGTCCATTGACTTTTACAAGGTATGGCTGGGCAGAGGCAATTTATAGCAATAACTGCCCTAATTCATGAAGGGAAATGTCTTCCTTCTCCGATTACCCGAAGTTTGGACCTCATCCATTCTTAATGAAGACAACAGAAATTCTATTTTTGACATAAACTTGAGTAGAACAAACCTTCCAGAACAACAAGCACTTGAACAGCGCTGATGTAGTCCTATACTGGTTTCAGGCAACAGCAGGTCATATATTGGTGGGTGTTCTGGGCTGAGTTCAGCCTTAGAAGTACTATCCAAACTCTCACCATTTCCTAGCAACAAGGTTCAAATGTTTCATGTCCCAAAAGCTATGAAATAAAGCAAAGAAAAAAGTCATAAAATAGGAACTAAGTCTAAATGCTGAATGCTATTTTACACCTCATGTTGGGAGGCCATAGGTTACCCCTTTAACTGTGAGAGGAAGCATTTGGGGCACAGCACATATAAACACAAATACCCCAAACACAGGCAGTGTGATGGCAAGTGGGAGTCTCTTATGGAGAATTCATGATTCCTTAACTCAGGCTCCATATGACCGCTGCAGGATATGCACTACAATCTGATCTCAGTGTTTGTCACTTGTCAAAAAATTGAGAACAAAGAGCCAATTAGCTGTGGTTTGTTTTCTTTTATTTTGCTGGAAATAAAAGCTGAGCTATCATACAAAAAGAATTCCTGGTGTGTGTACGATGCAGGGAGAAGGAAAAAAACCAATAAACAAACATTTTTACAAAAACTCAAATCATTGGACTTGCAAAATAAGGACAGCTGGGATGCATAATCAAGAGCATTAGAAAAAATTTATTTTATACTAAACTTTCCTATTCTGGCATTTGTTCTTTCAATATACAGTATAACCACTAACTTCTACTGCAAATCTGCAAAGATTTTAAAGGCAGCTTAGCTGCAGTGGGACTGGTTTTTGAGGATGTCTGAAAGGCAGTGACTGTCACATAGTGGCCAGGTGCTTTTCAACCATTAAGATAACACTACTCTGCATTCGGTCAGAGATGATGGTAACAGAGTGTTTCATGACAATGGAATTAATTGCTCCTCCCCACCCTGTTATGCAGTAGGTAAAGAGACACTGGAGACACATCACCAGCATTTGAATGCCTCTGCAGTGAAATCCACTGCAGATGCCCAAGATACAGCACTGCAAGATAAAAAGGACCACCTGGCTTCCTAGTCTCATCTCCTGGGTAACCCAGTCCACTATGTTTCACTTCACTGAACAGTAAACAAAAAAAAAAACCCCAAACCTACTTGAACCAATTGCAAAGACAGGGGAAATCTGGAGGGGTGGAGTAGAATTTCTGAAATTGGAATGTAATTAGAACAGAGAAGTCAATATCCGTGTACTACAAAGATGACAAGAGACCTTTAGGAGACCACAAAAAAGTGGTTAAGGTTTTGGTTTGTGTCTCAGTTTAAGAGAACACTCAATACAGTGCCACAGTACTTGCCCAGCACTGACTGCTAACGAAAACTGATCATTCAGGAAGTACCAGCAACAATTCAAGCAAGATCCGCAGGAGTTCCTGGGAGGTTTCCAATTCAAGGATGGATCCAGTCCAAAACCTGATAGCATCAAATAAGATAATACATGACTAGTTTATTAGGACAGGCTGGTGTAACTCAAATACATAAACAATGTTGCTTATGCTGAAGGAGCAGCATTTAGCAATTTGCTTAACACCCTGCACACAAAAAAACAATTAGCAAATTAATTTTCATCCTGATCTGAAATCTAGAAATATTAAGATATATATTTGTGTATTAATGTCTTCTTTTGTGGAAGGAATTGGCCAATACCTGTAGTAACTACTATAAGAACACAACTCTTCCCCATTCCTACCGGGAGTGATGGGAATTTTTTATGACTGACATGTCCAGTGAGCCGTTTCATCCCTTTTTTAGGCTCTATATTGAATGAGGAAGATCTGCTGCTTTTTCTACTATCACAACTCTTTGTCTTTCAATGTGCTGTTCATGAACCACTGAAGCTTATTATGTTTAAATAATAAAATAATGCAAACCAAGAGTGATTCTGTACAAACACAGATTAAAGTTCTTTACCTAGAGCTGCGCTTAGGTCACTCCCAAGGGAGGCTGAAGGGAACAGTCTGTGTGCATAAGGGAAAACACATTTCGTAGCTTAAGACAAGTGCCTTTCACACTGCTGCCTTTTAAGCAGCAATGGGAATCAAGCGATGCTGATTTCTAAGAAAAAACAAAATCCAAATTTGGTTTCGAGCGCAAACAGAGATAATTAAAGTACTTGCTCTAACAGGAAGCTGCATTAGAAAACAACTTTGCACTTTTGAGGACGCACACTGTGTTTCTTGTTATGCCAATTTATTTTAATTAATCAGGAAAACATTTATTCGAGGTATTAGCAATGCTGGTGCTTAGCCTGTCATTCTGCCTCCCCTCTAAATACCCAGAATGGCAATTCCAAAGCAGAGCACATCTGGTGCAAGGAGGAATCTCTCCTGATGCATCGCTGAAAAGGAGCAGTATAAATTCAATGGGCCAAATCTTTGTCCTTCCACTCACCTGGAGTCTAGCTGAACTGTGCTGGAGTTCATCACTGCACAGAAATATGATTTAACCCTTAGTGGAGTGTGAAGTGGTGCTCATGGCACTGCAGGAGCCTGTTCATGCTTGCCAGGGAGGAAATGTGACAAACCACAGCACCTCCCAACAGGCAACCTGTGACTTGAATTTAACCTTGGAGTGTCACACATGGTGGGAGTAGGACCAAAGTCTCTCTGGGAGACAGAAGGAAAGCTGACAGTATGGGGAGGCTGGAAGGACCAAACAACTTGGACTGCACCCAGGTGATACTCCTGGAATACACAGGGAAGATGAGATCTTCCAGGGCCATTAAAGACAAAAAAGAACCAGAGGATGACTCAGTCTCCTTTCATGCTTCTCTACTGTACCTCTCACTTCTGAAACCACTACTGAGTTTCAGAATATCTGCATCAGAAGATGCTCCTCTCCAACAGTATCTGGAACATGGAAATGAAAAATACCATCTTCCATGTCCCTCTTTGCACACTTCATTCAAATAATGAGAACAACTGACCTGCCCTCACTAGCTCTTGTCCCTTGCCTTGTCTACCCAACCCAAAAGCATTGGGTAAACTTTCTGAAAAAAAAAGGCAGACGCCCAAAACACATGTGACTGACATGACTTTTTAAAAATTTCTGAAGTTTAAAAAGGTAATTAATTTTGATAATACTTGAATAGTTTACATTATTAAAATTACTATTAAAATCTATTTTAATAGCATATTTTGGATTTTTTTCCTTTTTGTTTTTTTTCTCTGCACCTGTCCCATACTCAAATATTTTTAAATAAAATAAACAACACTAGAAACTTTATTTTACTCTTCTTTTAGTTGGACTGAAGTTAATGGGTAATTGGAAAATTCATGGGGCTGGCACACCAAAACAAACACCAAACATTTCTAGAGGCAGCAAAAACAAATGCAGGATTTGCCCTGACATGCAGAAAAAAAAGTGCTACCAATATTACCAGTAATATCTCCTAACTGGTACTGTTTGTCTTACCAGAAAGATTAACAGGCTGGTGGGAAAAAAGCGGTTTTGACAGTTCCATGGGAACAAGAAAAAGACAAGGTGGATGCTCCCTGAGGATGAGTGTGGCACAGACAGGGAGCAGACAGTAACTTGGCTCCAGCTGAGCTTGCTGGGTGGTGCCAGCCTGACCTTAGACCAGCTACAATCCAGCAGGCAGCGATTCCCACTGCACCACTCTGCCAGCTCTCTGCCAGAGCCTCTCGTGTGCAATGGGGCCAGCTTTTAGCATCCAAATGGTATGAAAGCTCTCAGGATAAATAAAGCAGAAGACCCACTCAAACAGTGTCTGTGAAATGGCAGCAGCAAGCACATCCTCCCTCCCAGGCAGTTTCAGCACTCAAGTGGTTCTGCGATACAGCATTTTGGGAGCTGCTGTACACTACAGACTGAGACCAAGAAGGGAAACATCCCAAATTCACAGTTTGACAGCCCACAGTATCATGAGGAGGAAAGCCAGCCTTTCCAGGAGGCACTTAATATAAGAGACCTGAAAATAACAGAGTTTGCATATTTTGCTCACCTTAAACTCCTGCTAAAGTCATAGAGATTGAGCCCTAAGTCCCATTTGATTGCAAATTTACTCAGAGAAGCATTCTCCTGTTAACACATGGAAAACTATCCCTTGTAACCTCCACAACTACCACATGCTGCTGTGACAATGCCTACACTGTCCCAGCATAGTGCTTTTGGTACATTATAACCACTACCAGTAAAGGCAATTTATCATATAATAAAAATTACCATAGTTTAGCAGAAGAAGGAAAAAAAATGTGTGTTAAAACTAATGAGGAGCAAGCCTTATTTTTAATTACAAATCAGTGAAGACCAAGGAACTAGAGAAGTGTAACCAAGGAGAAAAATTTGCCCCTAACCTTTCGTCCTCTTTCACAAGAATTTTTTTTCCTCTTCGATTTTTAACCTTTTCTGTCACCACCAGCACTAAAAGCTGCTTCTTTTTTTCCGCTTTTGCTGGAAGAACAAACAAACAGTTGCCATTTCAGTCAAAGCAATGTTATTCTTTGGCTGGCTGGCACTGGTTTCAGCTCACAGGGCGGTCAGTTCCTCTGGCTCCCATCCAGAAAGCTGAATAACCCAATCTGGCAGTAAGCACAACTCTGTTTGGGCTCAGAAATCAGTGCTTCAGACCTGTTTCCAACCTGAGCGCTTCCAATTTACAGCACTCCAACACCGCAGGAAGTACACCAAGCCAATCTGAAACTCAAATATATTTGAAACAAAGCTTTCTTCCTTTTAGGTCTTTTTCTACACTCTTATTCCTTCTCTCTTTAATGTTTGCAGGTTGGAATTTAGTGCTCTTTTTTTCTGCCAGAAGTTTGGCCTTTGCAACAAATAACTTCATCCAAGTGTGCCATTTCCTCCAAAATGCACAGCAGTGGCAGAAATCACAGACAGATCATTATCATCTTTTCTCTGTTTCTCGCTTCCCTCCTTTTGTATGGAGCACTATGAGAGTCAAGAAGAATTTTCCTGAAATTACAAAATTCACTTTCTATAGACATGCAGTCGCCCAGTGCAAGACTTTGGACCCTCAGAGCGCAAAATGGAAAACACAAGAAAACTTGTAATACAAGAGAAACTGTGGTTCAGCAAGTGCAAAGGCAAGCTGGAAGGATTATAAGTACAGGACTAGGCACTTTAGACTCCCCTCATGCTCTGCTCTCTGGCAGAATAACACTAACAGCAGAATTCCACTTTACTGGGATAAGGGATGGTGCTTATGAGAAGGGCAGGAGACGTGAATGCAAAGGTTGAGAAACTGTATTGAGTGCTGTGTTTCAGTGCTCAGGTTATTATTTTCTCTTTCCTCCTCTCATTTTTCACACCATTAAAATTCCACCTCAGACACCGGACTCAAAGTGAACAAACAAACATTCATTGTTCGCTATCCAAACCCACCACGCTCACACGGCTGCTGTTGAAGCTGCAGTGACACTTGAGCCGGGGAGCACAAACCACTCGGGCAGCTCACAGAGGGAATGCCAGAGTGACAGATTAAGTACAAAACTAATGCACACGTTGTGTTTCTGCTGCACAGGTGTGTTCAGGGATTATCCTTCTGCCATGCAAGTCACTTATACCAATATCTAAAGAGCCTTTCTCTTTCCTTCTGTTTCTTGGCTTATATGAAGTAAGTTTTCCACGGCTACTGTGCTGAAACCCTTCCAGGGAAATTATTCTGTAAAACTTCAAACATCATCATTACCTCTCGTACACAATAATTTAGCAATCATTGTAGCATGCTACAGTGCTACATCCTACTCTCTCAGCATCTTAGCAGACAAAAGTTACCCATATTCTTAGAAAGAATCTTAAATAGTAATTCTTTGCCCTGCGAAGAACAATTTGGGAAAAAAAATAAATTAAAGCTTCAAGATCACCTCTAAATTCTGCACACAAATATTATGCTAAGCCAAGACGGAGTCAAGTAGTGAAAAAGATGCAAGAGCCCTCAGACATGCTTGAAGTTCTCAAACAAAAAGTTAGCACATACAAACTCCCATTTAGAAGCAGAAGTAATTTGAAGAAGTTCTATTTAATGGATGGCACAGCAAATATGGGTTCTGGTTTCCAACAAAAAGTGACATGCAGTAAAATATTTAGGCAATCTCTTGAGGACTAGGTAGCATTTCATAAATTAAAGGGCTTTAGTCAGCTTTCCACGTGACAGCAACCAACTCACAGCTCAGTCAGAGGAGAAGTGTTTGTGTTTTATCCCAAGATGGATTGGAGGAACTTCTGGCATGAACCGACACTGATATAAACTGCTCAAGAGTTTTTACAGAGAAGGAATGGAAGACAGAGCAAACTGTTTTAAATTGAAGCTACCACAACATTTAGCAGAAGCCTAAATCCTCTGTTCAGAAATTTATGTTACTGAACACTGGGACTTAATTTTAAGGTGCCTTTAGAAATTCCACCACTATGTTTAAAAATCCTTACGTTTTCATTCCAGCTGTGTTAGGTGTCTCTGTGTAGCTTTTGGGAGAAAACATTGTGTACTGGTTGTTACAGAAATGGGAGAGTAAGGGGACATGCATCCCGCCATGGTGGTATCGCAGAATGCCTGGGTGACCTTGGGCTGGTGAATTGTGACCTCTGTAAAATGGAGATAATCACGCTTATCTGATTCAAGGAGGTACCAGGAGACCTACTGTTTCCTAATTGTTTAGAGATATACACGGGAAAGGCACAATATATAGTTACATGGGTTCGGTTTCTGGAAATATCTACTAGTGACACAATAGATTTTACCCATCTGTGTAGAAGTGTCAAGTACTGCTATTATTTTGACCTCATTGATAAAGAAAGGATGGGTGGTCTGGTAGACTGAAGCACATTTTGGCTGGAAGCTATTACCCTTTGAGATGACCTCTTGTTTCAAGTTTCATTGGTGTATCAGAAAAGTTACAGGCAGCAACAGTAAGGGTTTCTGTAATTCATGCTACAAAAACACTCCAATCTGTTTTATCTCCTCTGACATGCTACTCCTCTGTACTAGTCCTAATGATATTTTTCCTAATCAAGCATATGTTAATGGCAGGAAGCAATGTCACTCCTTTCTGGTTTTACCTGACCTGTCTTTGGGTCCTCACTGTGCATGTGAAGCTGTATCAAGCTCAGTTGTCTTTCACTATTAGAGAGGTGTAGCAAAACTGACTGCAATACTAAGAAGGGCAGCAAAAATGATGGTAATTTAAGAAGAAGACTGATTTTAAAACAAGATACCCAAATTGAGGTAAGATGTAGATCCTTGTGATAGTTTCATGTAGCCATTCAGTTTGAGGGAGAGAAGTTGTTTAAGGTGATTTGGGCAGGATTTATGTAAACTGAGTAGCAAGGAAAAGAGATGATTTACATTAAAACATAGCACAAGCAACCATCAAGTAGCAGTAGTTTTACTGCTGAAATGTGACTCTGGAGAATTTTTACAAAATCTCCACACTTGGCCGGGCAGGGTAAGGCAAGAAAGGGGCCAGCATGAAAGTATTAGTTTTAACCTGGAGTAATCCATGCTGATTTCTATTTCACCAGAATAATTTTACACCAGAAATACCCATACAGAATGCAAATACTGGCACCTCTGTCTAAAGTGCTCATTTACTACAAAGTGCCCTTGTTTTACTCAGTGTGTTTGCAAGGATGAACCACTCTATCATTTACATCAGTAATGCAACTCCCACCCACATGTGCTTCAACCCCAGACTTGACTAATGCATGAATCTTTACACTGTGCTCCTTATGAAATGCTGTGTCCTATCACGTTGCCACGATACTGCCACTAGATTTATGGCTTTAACTAAATCATCCGATCATACCACTTCTGTGCTGTGCTTCTTCCATTACCACCTAATGTATCAAAAGCATCGATTTTACACTTGCCAGCTTTCCTGCCGGAGCACTCCAAGGTCCTGCAGCACTTTATTACACCCCATGCCCACTCCCAGAGCTGTCATGCTAATGAGCCATGTGTCGCTACTTTAATTTTTCTGAAGCAGGTCACAAAGCTCAATTCTCCCCTCATGTGGGAGAACCTAGAGTCCAATTCCTGAGCCGTCATGGCTGGCTGATTTTGAATAGTGCATATGATGACACAGGCTCTCATCTTACTGGCCTGGCCACCACAACACCCCTTCCCTCCCAAATGCTGAAAGAAATAAGTCCACTTATTGTTTCAGAATGCTTTTTCCTATTCGCAGCACATTGTACTTACCAAACACCTAATATCCTGAGGTGTCCAAAATGCTGAAATTATTACCTGCTTAACCTCAGTAATTCTGAGAGGCCAATTTTCATCTCTACAATAGGGGTCTTACTTAGACTGAAAGAAAATGAAACACACCGTGATTAAGAGACTAAATTGGCAGGATACCTAGAAATACCCTGAAAACCTAGAGAAATTTAACACAACAGAAAAAGAAAGGACCAATATATTTTACAATCTCCAGGTATGAATCCCTTCCAACTCCAGGTATTTTATGATTTCTATGAATTTACTGCCTTGCCAGGACATTGTCAGTTAGTAAAGGTAAGAAAGACAAGAGGTTAGAGTAGCAATTTTTAGGGTACCCTGAACGGCATCTCAAACACACTTGCTATATTTTGTAGGGTTAATTTCTGAGTAATGCTGATGTCCTAAGATGTGAAATAATAGGAACAATTAGGAGGTAATTAATAAGGGCCAGTCCAGTCTTCTTATTTCGACCACTCTTACTAATAAGGCTACCTGGTGTTTGAGACCCTTGATGAGCAAAAGGGGCAGATTTGGGTCTCAGTAGCTTTGCCTGTTTTAGAATTTTAAACGGCGTGTGAGCTGGGGAGAAATGCATCAACCATCATTCAGTTAGCAATTGTTTTCCAAATGCATTTGTGTTTTAGTGGTAGAAAGTAGTAGATTAAGATATGAGGTCTCTGCCATTTGGTAGAGATTTTCTGGCATCACCATCCCTGGACGTGTTCGGAAGGCACCTGCATGTGGTACCTGGGGACACGGTCCAGTGGAGAACATGATAGTGCTGGGTTAGTGGTTGGACTCAGCGACCTCAGAGTCTTTTCCAGCCTTAATGATTCTCTGATACTACGATGTAACATGGAGTCACTGGTCTTTCGGCCCACCATTGTTGATTTAGTGAATGGCTGCATATTTTCATGCTACTTTGACATTAGCTGACTTCTTGTAAACAGAAATATCATACACTACATCTGAATTTCATCAGCTTCTGTCATATAATATTATGATTTGAACCATTTTGTCTTTCTGCTATGCTTTCCCTGCTTTATATGGAAGAGGCCCAAACTACCAGGCTGCTATTAAAAGACCTTATTATTACGCGGAAAGAGAAAAAACATCTATTAAATCTTCCCTGTTAAAAGTGAGGGCAGACTGTGAAGACGTGTTACAAAAAGGCTGCCTAAACTTTGCAGCATCACCATCTCTTACCTCCAGAGACAGAGTACATGTTAAAAGCCAGCAGTAAAGCCCTGAGACACTGTGGATTTATCAGCTGAATGGACAGGGAACACAACAGTATTTTTCATTTTCAATCTGAAATGAAGAACCTGAAAATCTCCAAGACTTCTAAGGAGCAAACAATGATGATTATCCCCCATTTCATTAATGTAAGAGTCAAGCACCAGCATTTAGGTCACTTGGCCAAGGTCATCAACTGTCACCAGTTTTCTGACTGGTGCTGACTCCAAACTGACTCTCATTTCCAGGCACTACTTACTACAAAATATTGACCTTGTAGTCGGGGATTTTGAGCTAATGCCAATCGTGCATTTAAAGCACTATACCAGCTATTCCATCTCTTTTGGGGACTTTTTTCTCAATTCACATGGCAGGACTTAAAAACAAACAAAACTTTTAACCCTTCGAATTCTGGTATTTTCCAAACTGCCATCAAAATGAATTTTTATGTGAGGTGTGCACATAAAGGGGCTTGTAGTACTCAAAGGCGTAACCCAATTGACTCTTAAAGAACTGTGACAGTCTTTCATACAAAGCTCTTCGTATCAAAGGTTTCTTCTGAGCCATAACTGCCTGTCACATCAGCTTTACTGCCAAGCATGGGCACTAAGGGCTTGGTCCTGCTGTTAAGACACATGGTTAAGGACTGCCCTCCCTTGAACAAATACCCTACTGCTTTGCACCCAGGTGCACACGGGAAGCAACTTCAAAGGATACACCATGGTTCACACACACACAGCAAGAAGCTGCACGATCCTCTCATGTCATATTTCAAATATCATTTTTCAGAAAAATCACACTGGATCCACAGAAAACACTTTTTCCTTTGAATTACTGCCTCAAACCTTTTTCAACCTGATCCTTTCCCTTCTACTCAGAACCTCAAAAGCTTCCACACAAATTACCGAAAGCTATCATTGCTTTAGCTGAAGAATTTGTTGGAGTCACATGATGGTTTGAAAGCTGTGGTTGAGATTAATAGTGTGTTACAATAAACACAGTGAATAATGCAAAGCACAGAAACGATGGAGGAGGAAGTGGGGGATACATCTTCTGAGGCTATGCAGTTATTGGATGTTTAGTTTGAAAGAACACACAGGTCAGAGTGATACTTCTGGCAACTTCTCCCTTACAAATTAATCACCAGTTCACAGTGACCAGCAAATTTCAGCTTATAAATAAAGTTCAAAGCCCCCAGGTCCTCATTTAAAAATGGAGACATATGGCTTGCAAACAGCTAATGGAACAAGCCTTCCCAAAGTTTGAGCTCATTCCCAACTGAGAGATCCATTTCACAGTAATAACAACGCAGCCATGAATACACGAGCTTCAGACTTCCTTCCTGTATTTTATAATACCTTGCACTTCCACAGCAGCTTTTATCTGGTGAATGGAAAAAGTTCTGATGAACATCAGCTACGACTTTTCAAAGTGTAGAAGGCACTGCAGGAACTGAGAACATACACAGACCCTCAGCCATACAGGCCTCAGTTCAGAGATTATACATATCCAGAAACAACAAGTTCAACGTTGTGCACCCAGAAATCTGAAAAGATTTAGAAAAAATATTAGCTTACTCTCTGAAACCTGATGTCTGCAAGTTTGGAGCCACAGGTCCCTTTTTGTCTACTTGTTCATCATAGTATAAACCATGTCTAGCTCCAGTAATATCATACAGATAAGGAAACAGTTCAGAAGGATTCCGAATCCTAAGGCTTGCTGTATCTCTCATTTGCAATGGAGAAAATTGAGGTTAAGTTTTGTATCTGAGAAGCCTGTGGCAGAAACCAGAAGGCTGAATTCCTAGCACTCACTCCAATCTCTGGATAGCACTGCCTTCCATGTTTTGTTCTTCTAAAGCTGCCCAGAAAGCATTTTTTCCACACAGAATCTACTGCTTTGGGGGCTTTGCTCCATGTTAGTCACAAATCTCTCAGTATAACCTGAGGTAGACCAAAACACTGGCAGTCCTGCAGTGAAAAAGCATCTAATGGGCCATAAATTAATGTTTCATTTCCTTTAATAGTGTAATGATTAATTCCTTCTTCAGAGCAAGATTTTGTTGTACATTTGATAGTTACACTATAAAGAAAGAAACGGGGTTTTTTAACATCGAAAAGGATCAAAGCCAGAATGCTGCTATTTTTGTTTGTGCTCTTGTAGCTTGACTCTTCAAACAGTTTTTTCTCCCCAATTTTGTAAAAAGGTAAAAAAAATCCATCTCAGATGAGACCTTGCACAGCTTGTCAAGTTTCAACCCACAGTGAATTTCTTCTGCAGATATAAACCTCTGAAAGTAGGGGTTTCTAATGGAAATGCTGACATAACCTTAACTATACCAGTGCCGCCGAAATGCTCAGGTTACCAGGAATATTTCTGCTGCCAATTCCGTTTAACAAGTCTGAATGCATATAATTTGTTCCAGTTGTCTTTCCTCGGAGTGGGGCTCCTTTGTGCACACTTTCCAATGTGGCTTGCATTAAAAGAAAGAAAAAAACCTCCTACTCCTATGTAAATTCATATACACACTGATACGGTTTTATCACAGCTAAAAAGCTATAAATCTGCTTTAACTGATTCAGTGTGTTCCCTGGCCTGGAAAGGTGACTTGTTTCATTGCTGCCCTTCACTGAATGTGACAATCATAACTTTGCTTTATTCTTTCTGAGATGTTTATTCCTTGCAAAGAAACCTCCCAAGAGCCCCCAACCTGCCTCTCTGTGCATTCATATTATCCTCTCCTGACCAAACATCCCTCTGCTTGAGCCAAAAGGATTTGAGCTGGGTCAGGATTTGACCCTGGCTATGCTAGGAATCTAATCCAAATGCCTCCCACCGATACCAGCGATAAGAATCTAGTCCTATAGCAAACGATTTGCTTCTCACCTTTGGCTCATGCTGAAGCCAAACAACTGCCAGGTTAAACAAATATTCTTTGCATCTCAGGATGCAAAGCGAATTCATGAGGCAAGAGCTTAAGGGACAGCAAGGTAAGTGGGCACTTTCTAGAGCCTCATGTCCTCTGAAAGATCTGCAGCTCACACACTGACATCTCTCTGATCTTTCCTCCTAGAAGGAAGAGTGAAACAAGAGGAACAAAAACTCAACAGGACGGCTCCACTGCTCAGTGAATAAGAACAGGAATAATTCATGATCTGATCCTCCTCACAGCTGCAAATTTACAGCTTCTTGATCTTCAGAGTCTGAGAGGCCATGGCTGATGCTTGGAAACTCAAAACCTGAACCTTGCTGTCATCTTTACATCAGAGATAAATTCAGAGGAACGACGTGAGGACAAATTTTCAAATACTTCAGTGAATTTTTGGAAGTTTCAGTGAGTAGGTGTCAGCTGTGAAAATCAAGCCAAAATGGCCATCTCCACACTAACTTCTCAGGTTTCTGTGGATCCATAGTTGGACACAGCTCTATCCACAATGAGAGGAAAAAGAAATCTCCTTAGGATGACTCAAACCCTGGTAGCTTGAAATGTCTCTATCTAGATTGAAAACTTATGGTTAATACATTTCTTGTTTAGTTTACCAACTAAAATTAAAAGAGAGGAATTTAGATTACAGTTTCTCAGGCTGAATTCTAAGCACGTTCCCAAATTAGAAGCTAAATTCATTGAAAAATCATGTGAAACTGGTTTTCAAAATACTTTTTTCAAAGCACCTCACCTAATCATCACTACTGTTCTAAAAAAATACTCTCTTACTAAAGAATATTTTTTAAAGTATTGCTAAACTAAACATCTTTTAAACCTTTCCTCTCCTTAGGATGTTTTTTACTAAATTTCTGTAGTGTTGGGGGGAGGAGAGGAGGGGAATGATGTTAAAAAACTTTTAATAGGAAATGCAGTAACAGAAAGAATATTTTAAACTTTTTAAACGACACTCTGAAATTGATTGGCTATATCTTCCAATTCCTGTTTCCCTTCTGTAATTATGAATTACCATTATGAGTAACACTGACTGCTAATGGACTCTGGAAATCTCTGATAAAGGATGCAGAGATTAATTGCTATTCTTACTTAACACACTTGCTTGAGTAGTAAAAAAGAAGCAATAGAAAGCACTGTGCAAGGACAAAACACAGCAAGAGAATAGATCCTCTGTTCACAAGCATTTTTGGAAAGAAAAATGAAAGCCTTCAATAAAAGAAAATTGAAATTAATTGGAATTTATTGTTAGTTTTCGATGAGAAAAATATCAGTTATTCAGATTACACTATCAAAGGTTCTTTTGCTCTCCTCAGTCAGATTCCTGAAAATTCTCCACTTCTAAGATGCCTTATGTGATAATATTCCTTCTTCAAAATCCTTTTATATTCAGTGCCTTCTGGCCTCTCTGCTGCAGTTTGATCTCTGTACTCTTCATCCTGGTGCTGTAAACACCTAAGAAGCCTGTGCTTGAGCAGGACTCCTACAGGACAACTCCTGTGTCTGAATTTGGACCTATGGATCAGAGGAGTGCTGCCTGATGCAAAGCTGGCTGATGCTACACTCAGCCTTTCAGCTGGTCACACCGGGCTGCTGAATGAGTCCGAAACAGCAGCTGCTGTGTAGCAGACTCTGCAGCACCAACCACATCAAGAATACAAAAGAAATAAACACTGAGCACGCACAGACAGATTAAAAACTTTCAGCAGAAAGTGCTCTGTGTCTCCAGAAGATGACTTCCTTTTAGATCCTGAGGAGATCCAGCCATAGCAGCAGCAGTGGCAGATGATCTGGTCAGTTACTCACTGTGAATTGCCAGAAATGCACCATTTATATTAAACTAAACTATGTGACAAAAACCAGAGAAGGCTATAGGAGTCCTCAGTAGCCTTTTTTTGAAGGATTTATCTTCTTAAATCTGGGCCAAATCATTGAATAAAAAAGTGGAAAGTTCTTACTGAAGGACAGGAAGGGGAGGTAAACTACAAACAGTGATTGTCTTTAACAGCTCAAGGCTGCTTTTTAAAGGTCTTAAAAAAAAACTTTAACAGAAAATAGGTTACATATCAGGAGGTATAGATTGGTCCAATTTAGTTAGAAAGGAAAACAAAGACCTTAGTAATTTACTGCTTCAAATTGTCCAGCACTCCAAACAAGGAAAAGTGGCACAAGCAGTACAAGAATCTTGATTAACTCCATGACCATGGATTTTGTTGGTCAAGTAGCTCATTCATGCAGATCCCACTATGTGAAAGCAGCATGATGTGGCTGCTGGGGGCAAACTGATCCTGATGTGGTCTACTTTCCACTGAAATCATGGATCATAAAGAAATAGCACTTGTCTCCCAGGATCTAACCTCAGAATATTTATATATGTACATGGTTTTCCCTCCTTGTCCATTGCCAGTGCAACCTGTGCTGAGGTAAGGGCTGCATCATCCATCCGTCGCACAACTTTTAACCCTCCTCTTGGAATTCAAAGCGTTATAATTCTGCAAATCATGCCAGCCTTCCCCCTCTCCCTCTCTCTTCAGCAGCAATGTCACACTGGGTGACTAGCAACATGACCCTCCACTGCTGCTTCTTCTGTGAAAAATGCCCTTGGTGGTAGAAAAGGTACAAAACTGGTTAAGCAGTGGTGAGCAACGAGTTTTTGTAATACGGATGTATTTGAGGGAGAAAACAAAGAAACTGGGGTACATATATTCAGAAGTGGGTGATAAGACTCCTAACTGTATTAGATCCTTCCTAAAGAGACTTTAGTAGATGTTACCTCCAGTATCACCAAAGCAAAGTAAATTCTAGGACCAAAGAGTCAGTTTTATATATTCTTACCATTTTCTGGTATTGCCTTACTTCTGTTGGAATTAAATGAAATCCATGCCCTGGTCTCAGAAATTGTGTTTGGGAATACTAAAATGCTTCAAACCAGAGGGGATTTGGGATTTTGTGGCTCCCATGTGCAGAGGCTGTTTCAAGTGACTACATCCAGCCTTCCTGTCTGTCTGATACAATCAGCTTAGAGAAACACACCAGACCCCACAAAATGACAAAAGCACACTTCACATGGAATGCCTGCTCACTGATGGAAGAGCTGGAAGAAGTCACATATTTCGGGTTTGACTATGAGGCAACACAGTCAGTGTTCTTAAAGGAATTTGGATGTCCGCTTTCCACAGATTCCATGTATCTTTCCAAATCTGTTCTCTGTCACTCTGCACAGCAGCCATTTCCCTACCTCAGCCCTGTGTTGGGCGGAGAAGTACCTCTAATGTCCCCAGTGCCACAGCTGTGGATGCTGAGGGAAGCGGGCAGCAATGGTCAGGCTGATGTGCTCCTCCTGAACACCATTCCCTAAGGATGCTCGATTTTTTTTAATGTATTCCTCATGTCATTTATTGGTTCAAATGGAAGAAAGCTGCCACTGATGAGCTAATCACGCACATCTACAGCGCTATTTGGCTAGTGCTCAACCTCTCCCAGCCAGTCAACATCCTCCCTTACAGCCCCACATGAGCCCCCACGCTCATGCTTCTTCTCCCATACCCTCACCAGGGACTGCATGTTCTGATTGAGCACAGCAGCTGTTAGTTTCTTAAAACAACCAGATTAAAGACTGGATGCCTTCAGACAGTTCCGGCTTCTCCTGAGTCCTATACATATATACCTACACACCAGTATACATTAAAAATCTGAAAAACTAATTAGTGTTTCTTCATGTCCACCAAGATACCCCAAGTCAGCCTACTTTTCAAATAGTGCTGAAATCCTCAAATCAGGAAATCTTACGGCTTCTGAACGGAAACATCCTGAGATGTTTTAGAGAGACGGGGCTGTTTAGTCTGCAGAAGGGAAGGCGTGTGACCTTTTGATGCTTAAAGGGGGTTTATAAGGAAGATGGAGAGACTTTTTACAAGGGCTTGTACTGATAGGACAAGGAGTAATGATTTTTAACTAAAACAGGATAGATTTAAATTTCATATAAGGAAGGAATTACTTATGAGAGTGATGAAGCACTGAAACAGTTTGCCCAGAGAAGCTGTGAATGCCCCATCCCTGGAAGTGTTCAAGGTCAGGTTGGATGGAGCTTGGAGCAACCTGTTCTAGTGGAAGGTGTCTCTGCCAATGGCAGGGGGTTGGAACAAGGTGATGATTAAGGTGCCTTCCAATCCAAAGCATTCTAGGATTCTATGAAATGGAGACATCCACACCTTAGTTACTTTGGGTAATTTTAGGTAAAGTAAAAAGCCTTCTGGACTTGACATATATAACAAGAAAAATGAAAAGTCTGAAAAGTCTCTTTTTCCTTAAAATTATGTACCTGCTGATATTATTAGGTACAATAAAAATTGGGGCTTTCAATGTTCTAAATTACTTAGAAATAAAGAAAATCAAACAATGGCTTGTAATACATCTAACACAAAACTAAAAGCCCTGAAAGATGCCCACGTATTTGTATACATACTAGTTGGTTTCAGCCTGCATTTATAAGTTTAGTTGGACATTTTTCTGGAACTGTAAAAATAATATTATGGACAATATTACCTTTCTGGAATGAAAGATAAAGAATAGCCTCCTGTATCTTCAAAAAGTAGCATGTTTCTTAAGTTCCATGTGCATTATATTTGCAATTTACATGTGGATTTATAACAGTGGTGCTGCTCCCTGGGTGTTACTTACTTTGGATGGGCTTCTCTAAGGCTTAGTTTACACAGCTGTGGTAGGAAAACCTAGCCACAATCAATTAAAAAGTGCAACACAAATCCTTTGGACAGCATTCTCAGGCTGTCCTGTTGTTGAGACAGCTACTATTCTCCGAGAATGAGTGCTCTAACTGTATTAAACTTAGTCCTAACCAAAATAAGCTTTTACTAATTTTCACCATTTAAGGAACATAAAGACCTGCTTTTGTCATTTAAAGTTTAAGCTGACTAAGCCTCATAGAAACAGAACGTTAAAGAACCAAAGCAATTAAATCCATTTACACAGGTCAGAAGAGTCTCTGGGTTTTAGACATGATGGGCTTGTATGGTCTGTGCTTCTCATTCATGTGAACTTTCAGATTATGGGTTGATAGGTGGCAAAATAAGTCACCTTTGTTTTCCTCTTGATAGCAGAGTGACGCTGAGCTGATCCTAGCAGGTCACCAGTGTCCTGGCATTACCTGCACGTCTGATTACTGAACAACTAGAATAAGCAGGCAAATGAGACCCCAGACGCCCTGTCTTTGTGTGGGACATATTTATTACCAACCTACTGAATCCTGCACACAAAGAAGGCCTCAGGGAATGTAGTATGTCTACAAGCCAATGCAAAAAGCACTGAGAAAAAAAAAAAAAGAGGATAAATACGCAGGCAGCTGAAAAGCCTGAAGTCTAACTAACTCACCAGCACATCGATAATACAATAATGTGGTCAACCCACTGTGGACTCTGAACAATGCTTTTTTTGTTTTTCAGCTAATTAGTAAAAGAAGAGATTAAGGTCTTTAATCTCGCTTTCTCTTTCTTCCCTCTTTTTACCTGGAGGGTGTGCATGTATGTGTACTTATGTATTTCCTAAATAAGCAAAGAGAAAGTACATACATATACATTAAGATGTGGAAAACATGAGGTGGAGTGTGAGTTTGGTTTTATTTCCAACAAGAGGGTCATCGTCATTATTTCAGATTTCCATGTTCTGTGACTGCAAGCAGTCAGGTGTGTGTGTGTGTGTGCATGTGTGTGTGTTATAGGGTGGGAGGGGAAGGGGGAAGCTGAACAGAGGATATGAATTTTAATCAGTTTCCTGAATGAATACAACACTGTATTTCCCCCTACTCTCCTTAGGACGACAATTCAGAGGAGATAACCTTCTCCTTTGAAAAACCTTGAAGGGAAAGTTTGTTTTTACCGTAACAAATGCAACAAAAGAAGAGGGAAGCTGGGAAAGGGGGAGGGCGGACAAATTAAATGTCAAACTTTCTCTCCTTACTTGAAGATAACAGCATACTAGGAAACCTTCTTAGAAGCTTAACATAAATGCAGTTAAGCTGTTGCCAGCTTCAGTAAACCTCTCTCTCACCTTTCTTTCTCTCTTTCAAGATATCTTTGAATGCCTTCTCCTTCATCATAAATCAGACCTGTGAGCAATTATCACTCAAGCTGGATGGCAGTGGCCTGAGTGGCCACTGCTATTCCACTGCTGTAATCTGCACTTCGTCAGGTTACACTACCCTTGATGAAATTTCACATTTCTTTGCCAATGAGCGTTACCTCTCCATTTATGACTCACTGTCTTTGCAGCAGAGAGCTGTGAATTTCATTCCCCTCCTTGTAATTTGCTTAAGCATCATGGATCATCTGGAGGTGCTGAGCACCCTCAGCAACCCATTGGAGAGTCTCAGAGCATCCCGGCAGGATGTGGTTGTGCTGCTGTTCCTCAAATACTTACTCTGAGGGCATCTCTCAGCACCCCGGAGGGAGACTGGACACAGACAGCCTCCTCTGGGAGGATGCTGATGCCATTGTCACAAGTATCAAAGGAACTCTGCGTTTTCGTCATTGCCCTTGGGTGACAGGTTCCCGACAGGTTCCGGCCCCGCCAGCCCTCAGGCTGCACCTTGCTGCCCTCACAGAGAAGCAGAAAGCTCTTTGGCCAGTCTTTTAGACAGGAGTTAATAAAATAAAAAAGCCAAAGCACCCTGAAATCCCGCCCCTGCAAAAGGGAGCGGGCTCCAGCCTTTAACTCACACCAAGTTTGTGAGTGCTGCCCGGGTACCACATGGGGTCCCGCACCGCCGCCACCCAGCAGCGCGTACGGCACCCAGCGCGGACCTGCCCAACGCTCCATCTTCCAACCTTTGCCAGGCAATTTTTAACTTTTTAAATAAAATCCCCCAAACCAACCCAACGAGCACACCCGCTCCCCCAACCAACCTACATCCCCGCACACAGCTGTCAAGATGGGCATGAAAAAGTAGGCACAGAGCGAGAGAGAGAAAGAGAGAGCGAGAGAGTCACTCACCGTTGGCGGCGACACAGAGGTTTCCAGAGCCACTTTGAACTAAGAATGACTGAGGGACAAACTCTTCCTCAGAGTCCGAGCCTGCGGCCGCCCGGGCCGCGCCGTCGCCCAGCGCCCGCCCCGGGCCCTCATTGGCCGGCGGCGAGGGGAGAGGGGAGGGGGGACGCGAGCGGGGGGTGGGNGAGCGGGGGGGGGAGGAGGCGGACGAGCAGGGCAGGGGGGGACCTGCGAGCCACAGACACAAACACAGAGAAGGGAGGGGGGAAAAAAACACAGAAAGAAATAAAATGAACAAAAAAACCACGGCAAAACACAGACAGAGAGACAATAAAAGTCGAGCCGGGGCACGAGGGAAGGCCGCCCCCCACCCCGCCGCCTGCCCCAGCGGGGCAGCCCTGCCTGAGGGGCGGCCGACTGCATGTATCTGACCCCATTACCTGCTGCCCCTCGGGCTGTTACTGTCCTTTAAAACTCCTATCCACCTCATATCCATCCTTTAAAACTCGCCTCCGTCAGTTTATTTGTTGGGTTTTTTGTTTTGTTTCGGGTTTTTTTAAGATGTTGACATTGGCAAGGGCCCCTGGTGCGAGATGGGCTTTGTGCCACGTGGGCGCTCACTGTCAATGAATTGTACTCAATGATGCGGCCACGCTGCGTCTTACTAAAGGGAAGGCTTTGCTCGACGTATTGTGAGGTGAATTGTTTTCGATTCCATGTGAAAAGCATAAAGTCCTTTTGGGGATTGGTTTAACAATTCCCTTCCCTCTAGTTTATAAAGCAAACAGCACAAGACCTCCACCANTGAAAAAGTAGGCACAGAGCGAGAGAGAGAAAGAGAGAGCGAGAGAGTCACTCACCGTTGGCGGCGACACAGAGGTTTCCAGAGCCACTTTGAACTAAGAATGACTGAGGGACAAACTCTTCCTCAGAGTCCGAGCCTGCGGCCGCCCGGGCCGCGCCGTCGCCCAGCGACCGCCCCGGGCCCTCATTGGCCGGCGGCGAGGGGAGAGGGGAGGGGGACTGCGAGCGGGGGG